>APFE031028423.1:33316-82211 GCA_000404065.3 Pinus taeda | reverse complement strand
ATAGCTGTGAAATTTGGGGCTGCAGCATCTCCAAAGAATCATGGAGAAAGATTGAGCAAATCCAAAAGCGTTTTATAACTTCTAACCTGAAAATTAAAAGTAATACACCCTATCATATTCTCCTTATAGAAGCAGGTCTTTCTCCTATTGAGAGTCTGGCTATGCTTAGGTCTCTGTTGTACAAGCACAAGCTCAATAACATAGACAATCATAGACTTCATAAGCTAGCTTTAAATTCTAGCCAAAACCACGTAAGGCTTAACGGAGGATGGCATAAAGACACAAGGGCCTGGTTAAACTATTGGGACATCAATGAGAATGCTGCTTTGCAAAACATAAATAGCATTAAAGATATTGTTACTTCTAAGTTCAAAGTAAAATTGTGGTGTGAGAAAGATTTAGCGTCTAAAAGAAAATTAAGTTATTATAAGAAGGTCATCAACCCTACCCTTGAAGATCAAAAGTATCTCTCTATTTTAACTAGCTCAAAGAAGAAAATTAATATAACAAAGATTAGAACGAATTGTCATGAGCTCCATAGTGAAACAGGTCGTTGGGCAGTTCCTAAAACGCCATGGATGGAAAGGATCTGCCATATTTTTGAGAATGGGAGCATCCAGGATGAAAACCACTTCCTCTTAGAGTGCCACGCGTACAACCACATTAGATCTCAATTTCACAACCTTTGTTACAATACTGACCTTCCTAGACTTTTAAAATGCCAAAATTATAGTGAACTCGGAAGGCTTCTCTCCAAGCTTTTTGAGCATAGGAATAAAATCTTAAATCAAAATAAATAATTTGTCTTCTTAGGTCCGATAGATCATTATTTCGTCTCAGCGGACGTTAACCACCATCATCATCATCAATATATAATATATATATTATACAGTATATAAAGTATATATATTTATATATATTATAATAAATTTTTTTAAATATAAATATATAAATATATATTAGTAATATATATAATTATACTATATAATAATATTTATTAAATAAATTAATTAATTTTAAAACTAAACCATCAATTTTTTTTTATTTTACCAATTAACTTATTTCCATAAAATAAATAATAAATTAATAAAATATATTATTTTAAAATAAATTATTAAATTAATTTTTAATTTTTAAACTAAACCATGATTATTTTAACATACCTTTTACCTGATTAACTAATTTCCATAAAAAAATTATTAATTATTAATAAATAATATTAACAATATTAACAATATTAAATTAATTTTGACCTGGGTCCTTTAGTCAGATTTAGCGCTTAAGTTAGCCATTGGAATCTCTGCTCAGACTATTTAGCATGCTACGCTCGATCTGTTTCTTCAACTTGTCATGACAATGAACCACACTGGATGGTTCGAAACGCGTCGACAAATGTTTGTCTACATGTGATTTACTCAGAAGCTACTCTAACCATTATGAATCACATAAGCCTCAATTCAACTATTGAAACCACTAAAACTCACATCATCCTCCATTAGTTTACAATATTAAAAATAAAATTATATAGAATAAAATTATATGTTTACTAATAGCTCACTTAAATTCATGGTCATCCTATGTTTAAATATAAAATATAAGGGTCTGAAGGGCCTACTCAATTGGTAATCGAAATAATGTGAGCCATCATAAAACTACGAAGTGAGAGATTCCAAGTTCAAATCCCTTAATTGTAACCCAAAATTCAAAACTCATAGGTGTGACCAGGTTTATGGAGAAAAAGACACTAAACACATGTTATTAAATATAAATTCAATCTAACTCTAAATATAAAATAAGAAGCAAATTAATCTGTAAAATAAAATTTAGAGGAAAACACTAAAAACATGTTATTAAATATAAATTCAATCTAACTCTAAATATAGAATAAAAAGCAATGTAATGTGGTGAGAGATAATACAGCAATAAAACAATAGAATACACACTAGTAAAAACAATAATTTGACGTGTCATATTAAGGAAAAAACTATTTAGGACTAAAATACCAAACTAAGTTAATAAGAATCCATATGCTTCTAAATAAAGATAAATTAATACACAGTTTACTAAATCATGGTGAGAGATAACACACCAATAAGACAATAAAATATAACAAACTAATAAAAACAATAGTTTGACGTGTTTCATTAAAATATATGAAAAACTATAAGTTAATAAGAATCCATATACTTTAATGAATACACAGTTTACTAAATCGTTATGAATAAAGATGAAGTAACACAAATAAAGTGGCTTCAAATCAGAGGTTCAGAGCAGTTGATATTAATAGTAATAAAATATCAAAATAGCAGAGTAGTTCAGAGCGAAAGTGAACGATAAAAAGCCAAAATGAAGCAAGAAACCCTTCCAAAAGTAGACATTCCAAAAGTAGACACTCAAATCCAATCGAACCAGTCAACTAGGACCAGATCTGGAACAGAGAGAAAGTGAATACGGGAAACCAAAGATATAATAAACCATCCAAAAAACATGTATTTACAACACGACAGCATTGTTATGCACAGACAAGAATCAGTAAAAGAGAATTCACGAATTTGAAGACAGATTGACAATATTTGAATGGTGTCTGGCCGTGATACAGAATCGGCCATGGATCTGGTCCCACCAGAATTTGACAACGTCATTGTATCGAAGTTGTCTCTGCCTCAAAAAATTGACCCAACCTCTGGTGAGTACATAAATTTCACCCACCCTTCTCCACCTGAAGACGAAATTGTGATCCTCTCCATCCTCAATGTTATGCATGCGCAGCTCCAACCATGACTCACGCCTCAACCTTACTTTCTGCTCCTCTCTCAAGTGTGGGATAATATATCTCTCCACGGATAACTTGGGAAGCACAAGCCTACACTGTTGTTGATTGGCATCCGACCTTGTTAATTGCTTCTCAAATAATAACATGAAATCGCTACTCCGGCTCATACCCACCAATATATTTGCCGCTTCAACACTGCTTATACCCGCCAATGCATTTACCGCTTCACCCATGCTGGTATCTGATGTTCTTGCTTGAAACCAAAAATATCGCAATCCCAGTTCACCGAATGGTACAGACTTCAAAATATTCGCAAACTCAGCGCAAACAATGAATGAAGTAAAAGTTCAAACAAATCGTTGTTTTATAGGCTAGATATTCGATTTATTTATCCAGAAAGTTCATATTTGCACGGACAAAGTCCTTTGCTGTTTTAACGGAATTTTCTAATTATTTTATATTTGAAATTTTTCAAAATATCGGCAAATTCACAGCAAATAACGAATGAATTAAAAATTCAAATAATTCGTTGTTTTATAGGTTAAATATTCGAATTATTTATCCATAAAGCTCACAAAGTATTTTGCTTTTTAACCTAATGGTGTAATTATTTTATATTTTGAATTTTTTTTGAAGTTTGGTAGGATTTTTTGATTTTTGAGTTTACATGTCCATTATTCACTTCGCTACCGAGTAGGGTAGCACAAGATTCTGACCCAAGATCTCCGGTTGGGTGTACGGTAGCACAAGATTCAGACGCAAGATCTCTGATTGGGTGAAACTTATATTTTGAATTTTTATTTAAAATTCCTTAAAATATTTTTGTGGTGAAATTTTAATTTTTTGTTATTTAAATTAATTTTTTTAAACATAGAAATGGATTTACTTCCTGGAAAACTTTTGTCACACTCAAATGGTGGCTAGTTTATAACTTAAATTTAGATTTGGATAAATTTAACAAAAAAAGATATAATTAAACCCAATAAACTCATATATATATATATATTATATATATATAATATATATATATATATTATATAACACATTTACTAATTTAATTAGATATTTATTTTTATTAGAAAATAACAATGGTAAATTAAATGAGAATTAATTTAAAATTCATATTAAAAAATCAATATATTTCTAAATACATGTCTTAATTAATATAAATATTGTATATTTCCAAATATAGAGATAAACTAATGGGTTTTCATATTTTTGGGTTAAGAGGATGGAGCCAGGGGATTAGGATAGTGCCAAAAAAATATCCCTGAAAACTCTCCAAAACATAACATAATTAAACCCAACAAACTAATATACATATAACACATTTACTAATTTAATTAGATATTTATTTTTATTAGAAAATAACAATGGTAAATTAAATGAGAATTAATTTAAAATTCATATTAAAAAATCAATATATTTCTAAATACATGTCTTAATTAATACAAAGATTATATATTTTCAAATATAGAGATAAACTAATGAGTTTTCATATATTTGGGTTGAGAGGATGGAGGCATGTGGATTACGGTTTGCAACTATTTCAACTTAGAAGTCAAACCAAATTTTAGTTGGAACCAAGTTGGGTTATTCATATGACTTGTGGACACCAAAAAGTTGAAGTGGTGACAATGCAAATGGCAGGAACCCCAGGGCAAGGATGTGGCAATGGGAGCCTTACCTAGTCCAAGTGATATAATGATTGTGGGGTTGCACAAAAGATTCAAACTAGCATGGTAATCATTGAAATTGAGGCCCCACCCAAATCATCCAACCCAAGGAGCCTAACAAATGGATGCCTAGCTAAGACTCACAAAAACCCCAAGTATGAAGTAACCTTGATTAAGGTGGGAGAGAATATCCAATACATGAGACATCATTCACTTATAGCCAAGTTTCTAGGTCTCTATCCTTCCAAGAAGGCTCTTTTTCAATGGATAACATCTAGGTGGAAGGTTAAAGGTCAAATGGGCCTAAAATTAGGCTCAAAATATTTCTTTATAGTCATTTTTCACTATTCAAAGGATAGGAAGAATGGACTGGGTTCAAACCACTGACTATGAAAACATATTATTCTTCTGGTAAAAATGTCATGACCAATTGAAAGAAAAACAACTAACACAAGCAAGACACAAAGATATATAACAATAGCTTTGCATCCCTTTCTAAACTAAGAGGGGAAGTGATGCCAAGTGAATATTCTTAAGACAACTAGTTTAAGAATCTACAAGAAACTCACAAGGAAGCAAAAAATCAGAAGAAATGAAAAAATTATCCAAATTAAGGCAATCCCATTCTGAAGAGGAGGGAGAGATGAGAATGGTGGATGTGTTAGTTCTTATTAACCTCACAATGAAAAGAGAAGTCGAGTTGTTCACCTTGGATAACACTAAATTATACATCCAAGCTTTGATAGAGGAGAAAAGAGAGATCCAACTCCACATATCATAGAATACCATCTCAATCAACTTCAACAAGAGATAGTTAAAGGAAAAATAAAATTCCTCATAGAAGTGGCCTCTCAAGCATCGACGGGTAGCCTTGGTATTAGAACCAACCCTCTTATACCAGTTAAGAAAGGGGGGGAAGAAAAGAAGAAGGGATGTCAATCAACTAAATAGAATTTGAACTCAAGAAATTGCTTTCCTCATTGATTCAAGACATATCCTAGGCCTTCAAGAAAATTTCTCCTCCCCACATCCAAGAATCGATCGACGAAGGTCACAAAATAAAATATAAATCTATTAATTTTCCTTAAAACAAAGGATGTTGAAAAGCCAAATGTGTTTATTTTTTTCAAGAAATGAAATATGACTCCTATCCCATGGTCAAAATAGTAGCTAATGTTTGGAAAGGGTCAAAGGTACTAGAAATTAGAGGGACAAGAGGAATAGAAGGATTCTCAATCATACCCTCATCATATTTTTGTCTAAATCATAACCTTCTTGCAATACATGATAACTATTAAGAACAAAGTTATAGATAAATACTAGATGGATGTATCCTTTCCCATGAATTTATTCAATCTTTAAAAATGTGTAAATGCACTAGGATGCTAATGAAGTTAAATATTTGTAAGGCTTATGATTATTTGACGTCGAATTTTCTTTTTGAAATTATTCAAGCCTTTCCACAAGGAGTGGACATCATGGATTCTTTGATTTCATCTCCCTTCTATTACATCTTGGTTAATGGATATCCATCTAAGCCCTTCAATCCTTCTCAAGGAATTCATAAAAGGGGAGCTTGCATCTCCCTTGATGTACGTCTTTATTTCTAAAGGGTTGGGTCATTTTACCAAATGAGAAGTTTCTACTATCTCCATTCAAGGCCTCTCTCTTGCTTCTAACATGGACCCTCTCTCCCACCTTTGATTTGTGGATGTAACCCTCCTATTGAGGACGCCATCTATGGCAAAGCTAAAGCCTTTAATGAAACACTAAATACCTTTATGTTAGCATGTGGAGTAATTTTCAATAAATTTAAAGCCCATATCTTATTTTTTAATGTTCATGTAGTCATTCAAAGGAATGTCAATTGTATCCTAGGTTTTTAACAAGCTTCCCTTCCTTTTAGCTGTTGGAGATCCCCCCTTGATCTAGGTGGTTATTGGTGGCCACCTTCCTATTCCATTTGGACCGCCACCATTGTTTCTTTCAATTTTTTAGTTTTCTTAATTGTAGCACAATTTACTATTTTTGGTGGTTTTTTGGGTCTTGAATTTGTGGAGTGGTTTTGAGACCTTAAACGATGTTTTTTTTGGAAAATGGGAAAACAACAACATCTAAATTCCCTATGCAGTTGAAATTTATAGTCCTCATATGTATATTTCTAACGAGGTATTGTGGGCGTCAAACAGATATCATATACAAAAGTTACAACTCCTGGAAGTTGATGTACCAATTTACCCCAACGGGGCCCATGGTTTTGCCACTTCATCTCCTTTAATTTTTTGGAACTTTAGGGTTTCTATTTGTTTCTCAATAATAAATAGGCCTTAGAGCCTCATTGTAATACAATTAAGTGGCATGTATCTTCCACATTGCTTCTCATAGATAAGCTACCATTGCTCGAGCTAGTTTATTCCCATTTTTGTATGTAAGCATATTTCACTTCTTTGATATTAATGAAATGAATTTTTATTTTCATTGCACCTTTATGTTTATGTGTATATCTATATTTTGTTGCATTCCTGCATAAGTCTAGGTCAATAGTATCATAGGGATCTGCTCTTTTTCTATTTTTCTTTACATTTTCCCAACGAGGTCAGGGTATAAGGAGTTAGTGCTCGAACTGGTTGAATCTTTGCAACACCATCCTCACAAACCTTGACAACCTCCCATGGAGGAAGAAAATAAAGTCCACAAGGTAGGAGATCCTTTTAAAATATTTCTCAAGGAATCCCCCGAGCAACAAAGGAATGTGATGATGGATAAATTTTCCTAGATCCTTTAGAGGCTAGCCATAAGAAACACCTCTTCATCCAGAAACCACTCTGGAGGCACCACTCCCTTTAAGGTACAAGTTAAAATTGACTTTCACATATTTCAAGGGAAGATAAATGCAGGCAGCATAGATAGATTGTTAAATTTGTTGGAAGGATATTTTTAAATTCATGGCTTTTCCAATCTAGAAAATATTACATTTTCACTCTTCAAAGTCGCCCCACATGTTAAGGATTAGTGGGAAACTTACTGTGAACAAAAGGACGAGAGGGAATCCTCATTGTTTTCAATTTTACCCACTTGGAATTCTTTCGAACATGTCATCAAGAAATAATATCTTCCTATCGAGAGATATGAAGATAAATACATAAAGGGGGCCATGTTTCGGCAGGGAAGGGACCAAGGTGTGTCGAAGTTTAGAAATTTTTTCCATACCCTTTGCATGAATCTAGGTATCAAGGATTCTAAGAAAAATTTGGTACTCAAGTACCACGATTATCTACACAAGTACATCCAAGATGAGATAGAGCTCCTAGGCATCCCCTCACTTGGAACTGCCTATCAATATGTTGTCAAGATCAAGCAAAAATTTAAATATAAGAGGTGAGACTTTGGATCTATGAATCTGAAGTAAAGGAAAGGTGCTCCCAAACCATAGAACAAAGGACAAAGCCAAGGTAGGGTGACCTAGGACAACCCGCTAAAGCTGCAAGAAAAGAACAACACTACAAGGATAAAGAAGGATATAGGGAAATGGTGTGAGTTCCATAAGAGCCCCACTCACAAGACAAGTGAGTGTCAAGCTAAGCAGCCACTGGGGACTGAGATGGAGGCTTCCAAATCAGATGCATGTTCTGACTCTGAGCCAAAAACCAACAAGGGAAATGACAAATGGAATCATATTATTGATGCAGATCTTAGCGCCATCGTTGCCATGACCAAGGTCCATAAGGATGAGTTGAAGATCCAGAGGAGGGGGAGCAACTCTTCCACTCACAGATGTCGATGAAGGATTCTTCACTATAGTTCACTTTCGTGAGTAGGATCCAAAAGAACCTCATTTCAGCAGATTTCATGAAGTAGTTGGTCATATCAACCACACCACACTTAAAAGTATATGCCATTGAGTGGATTCACCAAGGGCGAGATCTCCACGTCAACAAATAGTGTCGCCTTCCCTACAACATCAAGCCCTTCATAGATGAGGTACTATCTGATGTTTCTCCTATTAAAGTTTGTGATGTATTATTGGGCCACCCATACTTGTGGAAGAGGCATGTTGTGTATGCGTCTAGGCCCCACACTATTATTATTGCTTTAGCCAATAAGTTGTACATGATACCGATGGTAGCATCGCCTACTACCATTTCTATGATCACTGCGAAGAAATGCAGTAAGATCATTTCTAAGACCTTGAATTTGTTTTTTGCTTATTATTCACCCTCACGACAAGAAAAAGATTGTGGCTGCGAGCTCTAAACAAGGCTCCTCTACACAGCAGTAGCAAATGTACAAGGTTGTGGAGGAGTACAGGGACATATTCACCTCACCCACACGGGTACCTTTACATTTTCAAGTCAAGCACTCCATCGATTTGACCCATGCGCATTGCTACCTAATGGACTGATCTATCGATACTCTGTTCTGTTGAATGATGAAATCAAGAGGCAGATTTAGTAGTTGCAAAAAGGGCACATCAGGCCAAGTTCATCACCGTGTGGGAGCCCAATTGTATTTGTCTAGAAGAAGGATGGGACCTGGAGACTTTGTATTAACTATCGAGCACTAAACAAGATAATTGTCTAGAATATGTATCCAATCTCAAAGATTGATGACCTTCTAGACTAGCTCATTGGGGGCAAGTATTTCAGGAGGATGTACTTAAATTTCAGTTAACACTGACTACCGATCGAACCCTCCAATGTGTGGAAGACTGCCTTCAAATCCAAGGAGGGGCTTTTTGAATGCTTGTTCATGCCTTTTGGGTTGATGAATGCCCATACAACCTTCATGAGGATGATGGACAACAACTTACGACCCTTCACCAACTCATTCATGGTGGTGTAATTGGATGACATTTGATCTTCAACTAGAGTTGGGCATAGCACCTCCACCATATTTGACAGGTCCTCCAAACCCTACAACAATACAAATTGTTTGCCAATTTCGAGAAATGCACTTTTGGTATGACTCGGGTTCAATAATTGGGGTACACCATTGATTAGGAGGGTGTGCATGTGGACCCAGCCAAGATACAAGTCATTTGGGGTTGGCTAGCCCCAACCACTCTAATAGAACTCCTCAGCTTTCTTTGTCTTGGGAACATCTACCGCAAGTTCGTGCTGGGGTCCTCTCATACCACTTGGCCTTTGAGTCAAGTCACCAAGGGAGGAGCAAAAGAAACGCTCTTTTGGTTTGAATCCAAAAAGAAGGCATTTTTTGAGTTGAAGCATCAACTCTTCTTCGAACTATTTCTCACATTACCAGACCTACAACAACCATTTGAGATCAAGACGGATGCCTTCGACTATGCTATTGGTCTAGTTCTTACTTAGTAGGGGCATTGAGTGGCATATCATAGTGAGACACTTTGAAATCTAGTTTGAAAGTATCCCACCTATGATGAAGAGATGTATTCCCTTGTGTAGGTATGCTATTATATTCTAGGGAAGGAAACAATCATCCACATAGACCACCAACCCTTGCAATTCATGTAGTCATAAGGGAATTTGTAAACCGATTGCCATAAAAAATGGTCCACATACCTGCAACAGTTCCATTTGAACATTAAGTACAAGAAGGGTAGCACCAAAAATGTTGCAGATTTCCTCAACTGACGATCGGTCATGGCGTTGACCAATGTGCTCGACTATTGTGGGCATGAGACTATGGGGTGGTTGCATCTTTACAAGAGTGATCCAAAATTCGGTAACACATACGAGATGCTCTTGGAAGGCAAGAAAATTCCAAATTTTCACCTTAAGGGTGCACTATTATGTCACTTGGGAGACCTTTATGTTCCTTCAATAGAGTTTACCAAGATGATTTGGGAGGCATACTGCAGTCAGTTCATTGGACATCTTGGGATAGAGTAGTGGCAGTGCTGCAGAAGTTTTTCTATTGGTCAAACCTTTAACAAGATGTTGGGAAGTAAATTAGATCCTGCATTGCCTATGACATTTCCATACCGACCATCAAGAAGCAAGGCCTATATACTCCTTTGCCTACTCCTAGTCAACCTTGGGAATTTATCTACATCTTTTACATGTCGATTCTTCCTTCTACTAAGCATGGAAACGATTGTGTTTTCATGGTCATTAACAGATTCTCTAAGATGACTATTCTAGCGGCCTGCAACAAGAGTATCATAGAAGAAGCCACTGCTAAGCTCTTCTTTGAGCAAGTGTGGGTAGACTTTGGGATCCCACAATCCATTATCTCATATCAGGACAGAAGGTTCCTAAGCACATTTTTGTTGACACTTTAGTCAACGTTGGGTACCAAGCTCAATTAGTCCATGGCTTTCAACCCCCAAACCAATGGCCAAAAAGAGGTTGTCAAGAGGATGATCATACATATTCTATGCATGTACAACTCAAAGCATCCATGCACATGGGATGAAAGCCTCCCTTATGTATAGCATAGCTACAACAAATCTCTCCATAGTTCAACTAGCCATGGCCGATTTTAGGGAGGATTGGGATTCCAACCACTATGTACCATTGACATGCCCATACCATTTGTAGCTACTCAGGCAGATTCAGATCTTATCCAATCCGAAGCTAACAGGGATAAAAACTTCATTGAGCACATCCAACACATCTACCAACAAATCCATGACATATTGGATAGAGCCAATGCTAACTACAAGCAATGAAATGATCAGCATCAGGTGCCACACAAGTTCCAGGTGGTCAGCTAGTACTAGATATGGAATAGAGAGAAGGTGAATACAGGAACACAAAAATATAACAAACCATCCAAAAAATGTATTTAAAACATGACAACATTGTTATCCACAGAAAAAAATCAGTAAAGAGAATTCACGAATTTGAAGACGGGTTCACTATATCTGAGTGGTGCTTTCTTGTGATACAAAATCAGCCATGGAACTCGTCCCACCAAAATTTGACAACATCATTGTATCAGAGTTGTCTCTGTCTCAAAAAATCAATCTAACCACTGGTGAGTGCATAAGTTTCACCCTTCCTTCTCCACCTGAAGATGAAAGTGTGATCCACTCCATCCTCAATGTTATGTATGCAAAACTCCAACCTTGATTCACGCCTCATAATTACTTTCTATTCGTTTCTAAAGTGTGGTATAATATATTTCTCCATAGATAACTTAGGAAGCATGATCCTACATTATTGCTGATTGCCATTCGTCTCTATTAGTTTCTTCTGAAATAATAACATTAAATCGCTACTTTGGCTTATACCCACCAATGTATTTGCCGCTTCAACCATGTTTATATCTCGTGTTTGGCGCATGTTACTTGGCTCCATAGTGCTAACGTCTTGCCTGAATTGAGAAATATAACAATCCCAGGTGACCTAATGGTACAAACCTCGAAATATTCACAAACATAGAGAAAACAATGAATGAAATAAAGTTGAAATAATTCGTTGTTTTATAGGCTGAATATTTGATTTATGTATCCACAGAGTTCATATTTACATGGACAAAGTACTTTCTTGTTGTAATGGAATTTTCTAATTCTTTTCTCTTTTGAATTTTTTTTTTGAAATTATCTAAAATATTTTTTGGTGAAACCCTAATTTTTTGTTATTTTATTTATTTTTTGTTGAAACCCTAAGTTCAAACAAGTGGTTGTTTTATAGGCTAGATATTCAATCTATTTATCCATAAAGTTCATATTTGCATGGACAAAGTACTTTGTTGTTTTAATGGAATTTTCTAATTATTTTATATTTTAATTTTTTATTGGAAATTCTTCAAAATATTCGCAAACTCACAACAAATAAGGAATGAACTAAAAATTAAAATAATTCATTGTTTTATAGGCTAAATTCGATTTATTTATCCATAAATATCATGATTACACGAACAAAGTACTTTATTGTTTTAACATAATTAAATAATTATTTTATATTTTGAATTTTTTTTGTAAGTTTGGTAGAACTCTCTGATTTCCGAGTTTGCGTGTCCATTATTCACTCCAATATTAGGTAGGGTAGTACAAGATTTGGACCCAAGATCTTTGGTTCAGTGAGACTTCATTCCACGTCATCGTCACTTGAGCTACCATAGAAGAACTTATATTTTGAAATTTTATTTGAAATTTCTGAAAAAAAATGGTGAAATTTTAATTTTTTTTTTTTTTTTTTTTTTTTTTTCTAAATTTAGAAATGGATTTACTTCTTCGAAAACTTTTGTGACACTCAAATTGTGGTGAATTTATAACTTAAATTTAGATTTGGGTAAATTTAACCAAAAAAACATGCCCGAAAACCCTCCAAAACATAACATAAAAAAAACCAAACAAACTAATATACATATAACACATTTAGTAATTTAATTAGATATTTACTTTTACTATATTTTTTTGCTGAAGAAAGAGTCATACCTTCTTTATCATTAGATCGTAAATTAAATTACATAAAATACAACAGTCCATGAGGAATTGCGGACGAGGGAAAAGCTATTCTCTTAAAACCAAGGGCACCGAGCTAGGGGCAGAAACCTTGAACCCTACAAACAAAACCACAATACCCTCAAAATACTGACAGTGCTGAGGCCATACGATCTTCCCAAAGAAATCCCATGCACAAGATTCAATTCGGGCCGGCAACAAGTACACACTTTAAATTTAGAATCGAACCGGAAGAGGAAAAAGGAACCAATTTACAAGGATTTCGGGTCCGAATGGGGGAATAACGCTCGAACATATAGAACACGTGAAAATCATTGATTCCTGCCATGAAACGGAACAAGCACAGAATATATTCCTCATTCGGACTTGCATCCTTAATCTCCACTGTCAAATCTCATCGTCCGATCCAAGGATGGAGGAATATGTCACAGTACTTAGAGGCACGACAATTAACTACCTGGACCCACCTACATGCTCGTTTATTCCTGACCGTAGATCCACCTTGCTTGATTTGATGGCAGAGGATCATATTGCATGGGTCTAAAGCAACGATAATTAGTGCACGACGAGGGCAGTATTCATTCCCTCCCCTTGGCCACGTCTAGCTTGGTGAGTGGAATCACTCCCCTTTCAGAAAAACTGCTTCCAACTTGAAAGGCCTACGATAAACCATATACCACCTTGAGAGAAATATTGTGTCCATAGAAAGAAAACCAAGGGTATTAAGCCCACCAAGAAACCCTAGATTCTGGCCCCTAGCGCCATTCCCTCTATGCCAGTACATGAACCAATGTAAAATTATACTCCAACCATCTGGTCTTCCACCCAAGAAACAAAGTCTGCCAAGTAACTTTATCCAAAAATCTTTGTGTTTGAACTTACCAAGGTTGCGGAGGCCGACAGTGGCCTGCATCCCACAAAAGACCAGACTATGAAAAACAAAAAAATTCATAATGAATCCAAATAATCTAGACCCTACCTCCATGGCTCTATGTCGAAACACCATCCTGTCTTCATCCGCCTGGTCGTGATAATGCGCCTTTAGTCTATTTTTAGGCATCTCTTGCCAGCCCATTGCGACCATGCTTTCGGTACAGAGAACTCCTTGATTGGCCAGAATATTTGCCAGTTTATTGGTCATCCTTTGCACATGGTTAAAACTTACTGTACGAAGGCACAAGAGGTGAAGTTGGATCCATTGAAAGACCTAGATTAGCATCCAGTTTTTTGAGAATTTCTCGGCTCTGTGCCACCACTAATTCTCTCGACCAAGTTAATGATTAACTTAGAATCAGCTTCAACAATCACTTTTTGGCGATTATCTGGCTCCAGGAAATATAAACATCACTCCAGAGCCATTAATTCCACCATATTGTTAGTGGCTCTTCACAATTGGCAATGGAAGATGAATAGGATACTTTTGTTTTCATCTCTTAATGCCCCTCCAATGCCAATAGTACCTGGGTTTCCTTTTGAAGCCCCATCAATGTTGTATTTCAAAAAACCCTGAGGGGGAGGATGCTAGTAATCCTGGTCAGTATTCATTTTCATTACCTTCCTATCTAGGCCCTGAGGAATAAGCCCTTGCATACGTAACTGACAGAGTATCTGCATTTCAGCTTCTGAAGGTGGATTCTTAGGGGGATTTCGCACTATAGTGCCAACCGTCTCCTTAAGTTATTTTAAGATTTGCTCATAAAGGTGTTGGGAGGGTCTCTTTTCATTTTTGAAGATTCGGTTGTTCCTTTCTTTCCATACATTTCATATAATGAAGCTTGGTGTAAGAGCCGAAGCCGAGCTAAGAAATTCATAATCAAAAAAATTTCGTCTCTAGCTTTTTAGGGTATTGATAGTACTCCCTCTATGCCTATCGGTTTATTGGAAAATGATGGAAAAAGTATCCCACAACCTGGAGGTGAAGATGCAATTACTGAGAAGGTTCTCCATTTTTCCCCTTGGGGATCAGAGAGCTGGCATCTGGAAGGCCCCAGAACACCCCTCTTCTGAATGTTATCCCAAGTTAGAATTTTCTTATGATGAACCAGCCACATGAACAGTTTAATATTCATCCAACCTTGGTGCCTCCATAGGTTCGACCAAATCCTATCTGGAACATGTGAATCTAGCTCAAGGAGTATGCGTTTTTCCTCCTTTAGATTAAAGGTACCCTCATTATTGTTGCCCCATCTAAGTTGGTCACACCCCCCTATCACTAAAATCTTCCTTTGTTCTGACATTTTCATAAGAGCCTCTGCTTTTACTTTCAAGGGGTTGTTATCCTTGTAATCAATGTTCCTCTAGGTTCTCCATTTTCCTACACTGTTGGTTTGATCCCAAAAATATTTTACCATGGATACCCCTTTGGTGTCTGTCTCTTTCTTGAGGTCCAGAAAGCCCTGTTTTAATAGTGTAGGTTCTTGTTTCCATTTATCCTCCCAAAATAAAGAAAGATCTCCCTCTTTGATTTCCCAGAAGCTATTTTTTTGTACTAAGCCTATGTTCTCCCAAGCCTTATTCCAGATGTGTGAGCCCTTTATACTTCTAGACATCCTAATGTGATCATTAATTTTCCAAGTGCTGGCATATTTTTCTTTTCAGATACTAGCCCACTGAGCCTTGGGTATGTTACCGAATTCCACCATAATTTTGCCCCTAAAGCTCTACTTAGAACCTCTAGATCATCCAATCTAAGACCACCATGGTTTTTAGGTTTGCAAACTTTTTCTGAGGCTACCAAGGCCCATTTCTTTCTTTCCTCCCCCTTACCGCAAAGAAAGTCTCTTTGAATGGTTCTGAATTGTTGCAAGACCCCTTTGGGTGCTGGAAGTGCTGATAGCATGAAAACTAGGATTGATTGAAGAATAGCCTTTGTAAGCACCAACCTACCAGCCAAGTTTAAGGATCTAATAGTCCATTTCCTGATTTTATCTTGCATCTTATTAATCATCAGCTCGCAAATGCTCTTGTGAAAAGGTTTGGCTATTAGAGGAACTCCCAAATATTTTGAAGGGAGGACATCCCTTTGAAAGCCTAGAATTCTGGAGATATTCCTTTGAATTACAATATTGGTATTAAAGAAAAAAATCTTAGATTTAGAAAGATTAACTTCCATACCTGTAGCCATGGAAAAGTCAATCATGATTTGTTTATATGCCAGAGCTTCTTTGACCGTTGGGATTCCCCGCAACATGGTATCATCAAAAAATTGTTGATGAGTCAAGGCCTGTCCATTCTTTGAAAGTTGGAGACCCTTGATCTTGCCAACTTATTTTGCATGCTCGATAGACCAACCAAGTCCTGCCATCATGAGGACGAAGAGAAAGGGAGAGAGTGGATCTCCCTTCCCGAGGCCTCTTGAAGGAATAAAAATCTCAGAGGGAGAACCATTAACCAATATTGAAAAGATGGAAGAAGTTACCAGGGCCATGACCCATCTACCCCAGTTGTGATCAAAACCAAAAGCACTAATAACCCTCCTGATATAGGTCCAATTCAACTTATCATAAGATTTGGCTAGGTCTAATTGCATGATCATTCCAGCCTTCCTATTGATAGTCAATGAGTGCACCACCTCACGCACTTGAATGATGTTATTGATAATTTGTCTGCCTTCCACATAACTAGATTGTTCCACAGAAACTAGAGTAGGAAGAAGAGGTTTGAGTCTATTGGCTACAACCTTGGATATTATCTTGTAAACCACATTGCACAAAGCTATGGGTCTAAACCTGTCTGGATTTTGAACATTGTCCTGTCTAGGGATTAAGGAGATGGAGGAGGTATTGAGCACCTTCAAAATAGTTATATTCATCTTGGAGTCTTCCACTACATTTAGAACGTCCTTTTTAATAATATTCTAGCAAGCTTTAAAGAAATCCACATTGAAACCATTAGGGCCCGAGGCTTTACCATTCCACATTTATTTGAGTACCTTACTAACCTCCTCTTTAGTCATTGGCCTATTAAGGTTGAAATTATCCTCTCTAGACAACAGCCTAGGTATATGTCTTGTTAAAACCCTGATGAAATGCTCTCTATCTGAAATGGTTTCCTTTGCTATACCTCGAAAGTGCTGAACTAACATAGCTTCTATATCTTTAGGGGAATTAAGAAGATGCCCTTCCTCGTCCTTGATCGAAAATATTGTATAATGAGCTTTTTTTGCCATGGTGGATCTATGGAAAAATGTAGTCTTTCGCTCTCCTTCTTTTAGCCATTGAACTCTAGATCTTTGTCTCCAAAATATTTCCTCCTCTTTACAGAAATTCTCCCAGTCTTGTTGATCTTTGGTGGCTTGATCATTTTTGACATTATCAAAGCCATCTGTGATAAAGGCTTGGTTGAGTTCCTACATTTTATCTTCAATAGAATTTTTTTTCTTCAAAAATATTGCCAAATTCATTCTTGTTCCAATCTTTAAGCCTGAGCTTGATGTGTTTTAGTCTTTTGTGTAGAAGGAACATTCTTGTACCCTGATATGCAAATCTTTTGACCATAAATTTGCAATGTTTCTGATGAAATCCAGTGCTCCTTCCCTGTTTTTGACATAAAACTTCTCAATACTCCCACTGCATGTGTAATGTCTGGTCTAATACAGACCATCACATACACCAGGCTACTGAATGAACTTGCATATTGAACATGGGGCATGTCCTCTTCCTCTTCTTGTGTCTTGGGATGTTGTTCAATAGATAACTTTACTCCTACAGGGATATGAAGCTTCATTTGTTTACTATCATGCATATTAAACCTCTGCAATATTGTCTCGACCTACTTCCTCTTTGTTTGATCTCTTTTAATTTCCATGCCCAAAATATAGTTTGCAGCATCAAGATCTTTCATGTTGAATTTGGAGGACAAATGGGCCTTCAAATCCTGAATAATTTCTTTGTCTTTTCCGACCAGCAACATATCATCCACATACAAGACCAGATAAATAACACAGTAACCAATTAATTTAAAATACGCACATTGATCTTCTTTGCTTCTGGTGAAGCCAAGACCCCATATAAATGTATAAAATTTATGATACCGCATCCCTGGTGACTGTTTTAACTCATACAAAGACTTCTTTAACTTGCATACCAGTTCTTTCTTACCCTTCACTGCAAAGCCTTTAGGTTGCTTCATGGAGATTTCCTCTTCTAGATTCCCATGAACAAATGTTGTCTTCACATCCATTTGTTATACCTCAAAATAAAAAGTAGCAGCAACATATAAATTAATCTAATGGAAGTTAACTTGGCAACAAGAGAAAAAATATCACCAAAATTAATTCCTGACACCTAGGAACAATCTTTTGCTACGAACCGAACTTTGTATTTCTCCACCTTTCCTTATGAATTTGTCTTCTTCTTGAACAACCATTTGTTGCCAATTGGTTTCCTTCCAGTCGGCAACTCCACCAGATCCCAAGCCTCATTTTTGTGCAAAGATTCCATTTCATCAACCATGGCCTCTTTATAGAGTTTTCCATCCTCTAAATCTATTACTTCCTTCAAAGTTCTAGGGTCATCATCAGTAATAGATAAAGAAAAATTTGAACAGAAAGCAGATGGACTATACCTTTCTGGCTACCTTCTTTCTCGAATTTATCTTCTCACACCCAGAGTTTGTGGCTCTTCATCTTCTGATTCCTCCTCTACTGTAGAGTCTGATTCTTCCTCCTTTAGCTCAAACTCTATCTTCTCAGGTTCCTTGAGTTGGACTTCATGTTTAATAACATATTTTGCCTCTATGAACACCACATCTTGGCTATACACAACCTTCCTTGTTACTGGGTTCCAAAGATTATATCCCTTTAAACCATCCTTATACCCAATAAAGATGCACTTTTCAACTTTACTATCCATCTTGGTTTGTTTCTCCTTTGGAACATGTACATATGCATCACATCCAAATACCCTCAGATGTGAAAGAGAGGGTTTCTTACTAGTCCTTACATCTTGTGGAGTCTTATCCTCCAACGCTGACAAAGGTGATCTATTGACCAGGTAACATACTTTGTCCGCCGCCTCTACCCAGAATTCCTATCCTAACCCAACACCATTGAGCATGATTCTTGCCCTTTCCATCAATCTCTTGTTCGTTCTTTTTGCAACTCCATTTTACTGAGGTGTATATGGAGTAGTATTCTATCGTGCTATACCACACTTCTTACAAAATTCTTCAAATTCCGTACTGCAAAACTCTCCACTGTTATCTATCCTCAACACCTTTATCTTCTTCTCTATCTGGTTTTCCACCAGAGCCTTAAATCCTTTAAACCTGTCAAAGACTTCAAATTTATTCTTAACGAAATATATCCATGTATCTCTTGAGAAGTCATCTATAAATGATACATAATAGACAGACTTACCCAGTGACGGAACCTTCATGGGTCCAAACACATCATTGTACACAAGCTCTAATATCTGTTTCACCCTCTTACCACGAGAGGGGAAACTCACCCGATTCTACTTCCCATATGCACAATTTTCACAGAAATGAAAATCCAAAGAGCTATTACTCATACCTTCTACCCTACATTTACCATTAAGTATTCGAAGGCCCTTCTCTCCAATATGTCGAAGCCTTTGATGCCACACCATGGTCTTCTCTCCAGAGACCACTAGATTTTCTTCTCCACTTTCAAGAACCACAGAATTGTTACACCCATCAACAACAGTGCTACCTTGCAGCTTGTACAAAGTTCCAATCCGAACTACCTACATCAATACCAATGCTACCCAAACCATCTTGCAATTATCCTTCTCGAACATTGTTTTTACACCTACATCATCCTTCTTGCTAATAGAAATCATATTTCTGGCTAATGCAAGAATATGTAGAACACCTGGAAGTGTTTTATCCCTTCCAACTTGCAACTTCAAATTTACTTTTCCACGACCAATGAATCTAGCCTTCCTATCATACCCTAAGAAGACATCACCACCATCGTATTTCTCATACTCGCAGAACCACTCTCTATGGGGAGTGAAGTGAAAGGATGCAGCTGAGTCAATCAGCCATGCCTCATGATCTACATGTGTACTTGAAGAAGCCAAGTACACATCCCTACCTTCCTCTGAGGTGGATTTTGTTTCTGCAGAAAGAGCATTGTCAAATCCCTTTCCTTTGTCAGGAGATTTATATTTACAATCCCTTTTGTAGTGCCCTTCCTTTCTACATTTCCAGCACACCACCTTTACAGGTTTTCCTGGAGATTTAGATCTCCCTATAGATTTAGATCTCCCACTCGATGAATTATTTTTGTTTCTGTTTTGGGACCGTCCTCATAGAGACAAGACATCAGCATTTTGGTTCTCCATATTTCTCTGTCTCATCTCCTCTATCAGCAAGGATGAGACTATTTCATCAAACTACAAGGCAGTTGCATTGCTACCTATTGCAATAACCAGACTATCCCATGAATTTGTTAGAGAACACAACAAACTAATGGACTTATCTTCATCTGAAATATTGATATCAACAAATGATAACTGACTTACCACAGTATTAAATGCATTCAAATGCTCTGTCACCAAGTCTCCATCTTTCATCCTCAGGTTATACAACTTTTTCCATAGAAATAGTTTATGTACAAAGTCCCTAACTTGTCCCAGAAAGCCTTCATTGTAGCTTCCCCTGATACATTCAACAATACTGAATCTGAGACACACAATCGTGTTGTGCTCTTTGCCTTCCAATCCAAATTCTTCCATTCTTCATTAGACACTACCATTGGCTTGGTACGTGGATCTAATGCGATCCATTAATCTTTATCCACCAACAGATCCTCCATCTTGAGTTTCCACAGCTCAAAACTCTGACCATTAAATTTATCGATCTCTATCTTTCCACTGCTCGTCATCTTCTTTCACTACCAAAATCGATTATGCAGATCTCCCACTAAACAAGGTCTACCATAGGCCCGAGCATAATTCCTCAGTAACAAAGGTGTTTGCTTGAAGCCAAAACAACTCTGATACCAAACGTAGGTTTTAACCCCATATAGAAATTACCTACATACGAATTCTAAAACACAAAAAATAAACAATGCAAGAGCTTAACACATAAAACACATATACAAAGAGATTTTCCCCTGGATCCCAAAATCGTGACTACTAGCTTGATTTTTCATTGTTTTCCTTTCAATGTTACAATACATATTTATACATGCCAAAGCATCCAATGCCATGGACCAAAAACCATCACGTCCAGAACCGTGTGCAAAAAATCATGCACAAAACCATAGATAGGTCTACCCAAACTAACATAGGGTCCAAAACCAAAATTTTCCGGGGTGCTTCCCTAGACCCCATAGAGTGGGGTTACCTGCAACCCTCAAACCCCCTATGACTACCCCTACTATGCAATCGGTGTAGTGAAGGGGGGTTCCACCCCTCTATTAACCCCCTGATTAACTACATGGGCTAGTCGTGGAAACAATATAACACAACTCAATAGAAACAAGTCTCTGATTGGACTCACATGTACGATTGCCTACAATACACTGTTGATGATGATAGTTGCTAGAATTTAGTTGAATGAATGAGTTGAGATTCATTCTATCTTTAAGAAGATGTTTGTAGGACATTAAATGTATCTCATGTTGCTTATCCTATTTATGAATAAGATTTCTTGGAAAAGAATTAACCACCTTAACGAAGTGATCTATAAACTGAATCTCGCATTCCGAACAATCATCCTTATGTTGTTCCTTAATAGAAACGAGTACATATTTACTTCAACTTATTAATTACTTAACTCGGTTCGTAACAATTAAATCCAAGTTTGATTTGACTTTATGTGCCCTAGCAATAAATTCAAACCCTCCTTTCTTTAGGTGATATTTATGTTCTCTTTTGTAAAACATTGCATCTCTATCATAAAGATAAGGACTTCCTAAGACAACTCCACATATGTCTACTGGTACCACATCTAACTCCACTTCATCAATGTACTTAGATGTAATTCAAATTTTAACTGACAATGCTTTGTGACATGTATCTGAGTTGATTTATTAATACAACCTAATGGGTATGCTCTTGGATGACTCTATGTCTCCAATCTCAATTGATTAACTATATGTTTGGATACTAAATTTGCTTGCGATCCACTGTCAAACATTGAGTCAATCTTTGTATGCTTAGAAGTTCTCCTTATGTGAAGAGTTCAAAGCTTTTATCTTCATTTGGAGGATTTATGTTTGAAGAAGATACATTATTTTTCAAACTTGAGCTAGTATCAGAAGTTTTACCTATCGCAACCATGGTGGTTATCCTCTTTTCATCACCTAAATCTGAACCCAGATCTTACTGGACTGCTACAATGGCCTTTTTCTCATCCTTCGACTTAAGGATCTTTTTAGGCTTAATTTATGGATGATGTTTCTAGCACTTTGATTCATAGTGAGCAATTCTCTGGTAATGAGAACAAGCAGGTCTTTCCTTCTGAACTATCCCCGATTTCTTTCTCTTCAAAATGTTCTCCCCATTACTGTCATTGGAATCTCTGGATTCCAACTCTTTGGATGACTGTGATGAAAACTTGAATGGTCTAACACCTGATTCAATATGTATGGCCTGAACACACACCTCATCAAAATCATCAGGATTAAACATCAATAAAGTATAAATGCAAATATGAATGTGAACTGTCGATGTATTTTAACAAAGTTTCACGTGTATAGAATGAAATACCAAGCGCCAATGCTTTCTTTCTGAACTCTTGATTAAACTCTTGAACACTCTGCCCTTTACCTTGCCTTAGATGCTACCAATCAATAACAACTTGCTACATGTATCCTAAAGGATAGAATAGTTTCCTAAGGTCATTTAAGAACTTAGACAATGAAGAGATGACTTTTCCTTTATGCTTAACATCTAGCTGAGTTTTGCTTTCCCACCAGATTAAAGTTGTTCCCCCCATTCTAAGTGTAGCTAATTGAAAATTATTTTTATCTATAGAAATGTTTTGAATATGACAATACACTTCTAAATGGTTTATCGAGTTATCTAACTTTTCAGGATTCATTTCGCCATCATAAACAGGTAACTCAAATTTAACATCAAGTTTCAAAAGAGATGTTTTCTTAGGTTTCTTTTTCATTTTAGATTCTACACTAGAAGAATAAGAAGAAGAAGAGGATGATGGGGATGATGAAGGTGAAGGAGGTTTATCAGCCTTGCCTTTACCTTTGTCCTTCTTCGATGGCTTTGAAGAAGAAGCATCTCTCACCCTCTTGTCTTCGTACAATTCTCCCAACATCTACTACATGGTTAAGAATTCCTACCAAAAATATTCCTCACTCATCTCTGTTTCATTGTTTTCACCTACAATAGGTCCTGACATGGTCGATTTCCAAACGACTCATCACTTTCCAATCTCAAGATCGATCTGCTCAAGGATTCCTTCTCCTCGTTGCGACTTAGACCTGGTTAACATTCAATGAAACATTCTACAAATGCAACCTGCTCCGATACCAAATTATATGATCTAAAATAATCATAAACTAAATATTGATGTAGAATTGATTAGCCTTTCTTGATTTGAATGATAACTGAAAGCACAGAAATCGAGGAATATTACTGCAGTAGAACACTTTATGACAGCTCGTAAACCATAAGTAAGATGAAAAATAGAAGTGAAAATAGAAAATACATAGATATAGTAGAGAACAAGATTTATTATGGACTTCATCCTTGATGAACTACGTCTCAGGGTCCGCTTTCAAGATGGGCGATTGTTTTTAATAGGAATGAGAAGAAAGGAGTCGATTACACAGTGAATTAGATAGAATAAACTTGCACATAGGCAATTTTAACCTCTATCATCATATAGCTCTCTGAACTATCTTTCCAGCATCACTTACAGTTTCCAAATACGATCCTATATGCCCCCAAAATACTGAAAACAAAATCGCCTCTATCCCTCAAGAGCCTGCACATGAAACTAAAAACCACTCTTAATTTCCTCCATGGGAAAAACTACCTCTTATAGGCCTGTGGATACATAAAACCTCTTTTGAATGCATTTGAGGTGAATTTGGTTGCAAACTAATGATTTAGAAACTCAGTCGTGTGACAAGGAGACACCTAAGCTAGGATTCCATGGGCATTGAATTAGTTTGTTTGACAAAAACTTATCGAAAGACCCAAAAATACCATATGATATAACTCTGAACTACTAACAATTATCAAACAACATGCTAGCTAACCATTAGCATGTGAACATGCCTTATTTCCTGAGAGTCAACTGCAAACCTGCCACCTATTGGTCACTCGCAACTGCTATGTCTACCATTACTCTGGCGGTTGCCATGTGTACACCTCCAACGCGGTTTCTGTTAGCAAGTAGGCTGTAGTCTACCAACGGCTAATACTCCATTTATTCACATGAACGGCCATATTTTAGCTACGGTTAACATCTGGTAGTTAACTCTGCATGGTTTACATAACTTGACGGCCTACCTATAAGTGTTCACATGTTGTTGTTACAGTTTCACATTTGCTGTGGTTTGGGACTGAATTGTCAGTTGTTGTTAACCCAATGGTTAGCACTGGTCACATGTCTACCTTTTTCAAATGTGGTTTGTGTTGACCGCATGGTTTAAGGTGACTGTGTACTCGTTTATTTATAATGTTTTGTAATGTTTTATATTAAAGCATAGGATGAGAGTGTATTAGGATAGGTTTTTATGTTGTGTAATGTTTCAACACATGGTTTGTTGTTGTTTAGGACTTAGAACTTAGGGTTTGGTGTTTAGCATAGGATTTGATACATGGTTTTCTTTAGGGTTTTAGGTCTTCAGGTTAGGTTTTGGCTATTAGGATTTAAAAAAAAAATCCTTTACAATCATTTGTCACAATGTGGCATAAAAGTGCATGCGACAACAAAACCCATGCACATCGTTGACTCCAGCTATATTTGCAATGACACTGTGACAATGAACCTGTGCCACGAACAAGACCCATATCGAACCCAAATCCTGCTTGTTGAATGACAAAAAACATGTCATCGACCAATCCTGGTGGAACTGTCGATGAACTCAAGTTGATAGCCAGGTGCAAACCCATTTTAACTAAATGCCATGCAAACGATATTACCTGAACAACCAACACCATCGTAGCTAAGCTGAAGCGATGACGACATTGAATATTGATGATGACACGTGAACACCTCTGTAATTTGAATCAACGAGTCCTCCTGGATCAATCTTGTCATGGTTGTACCTGTGTAGGTAGCCATGGTATTTGAGTACCAAATGTTTCTTAGAATCCTTGATAGCCAACTTTGTGTGAAGGGTATGAAAAATATTGGTAAACTCTGACATGCCTTGGTCCCTTCCCTGTCGTAGCATGGTCCACCTTATCTATTTATCCTCATAGCTCCGGATAGGGTAGTATTGTCCCTTTATGGAATCTCGGAACAAATTCCAAGTGGGTGCGACTGAAAACAGTGGGTTCATACTTTCATCCTTCTGCTCACAATAGGTTTCCCACTAGTCCATGACATGGGGAGAAACTTCAAGAAGTGAAAAAGTGATATTTTCCTTGCTGGAAAAATCATCAACAGAAAAATATCCTTCTCACAGATTTAACCATTTATCTATAGCGTCTGCATCTATCTAACCCTCAAATATGGGAATTTCAAAGTTAACTTGTACCTTAAAGGGTGTAGTGCTTCCAGAGTAGTTGCCAGAAGTAGATGCGTCACCCTTCAGTAGCCACGGAAGGATCTGGGCAAAGTTGTGCATCATCGCATTCCTTTGTCGCTCAAGGACTTGTTTGAACAAGCTTTTGATAGGATCTCCTACCCCCTCATCTTTATTTTCATCTACCATGGGACATCGTCGAGATTTACAACGCTGGTCTTGCAAAGGTTCAACCATTTCAAGCCCTAACTCCTTATATCCCGATCTCATTGGGGATATGCAAAGAAAAATAGAGAAAGAGCGAACTGCTCTGATACCACTGATTTAGATTTAAATAGTAACACAAAAAATTATATATATAACCATAAATACAAATATGAGTAGAAATAACACTTCATTTCATTGATACCAAATACTGAAATATGCTTACAAATAGAATGGACATAAGACTAGATCGGATGATGGTAGCTTATCTCTGAGAAGAGATGTGGCAGCTATATGCCTCTGAACTACATTACAATGAGGCTCAAGAGCCTTTTTATTATTGAACAATAAGAGAAAACCCTAAATAACCAAAACCCTTACCAGAGGAGATGTAACACCAAGAGTTTATGGGTCCCATTGGGGTTAGTTGGACAACCAACTTCTTGGGATCATGGCTTGGTCATATTATCTCCGTTTGACGTTCATGATACCCCATTGGAAAGATATCATCTAGGACTACGACAAACAAGACAATGGTATTAAAAAATCGTTGGCGGTAGATTGCCAAAAAAGAGTCATTTAGGGCCTCAAAATGGCTCGAGAAGTTTAAGACTTGAAAAACTGCTAAAAATAGTAAATTGTGCTACAATTAAGGAAAATTAAAAAATGAAAGAAACAATTGTGGCGGTCCAAGTGGAATTGGTGGGTGGCCACCAATATCCACTTGGACCAAGATTTCTACCTATCAATAGCATCATAGGCCCTTATTTTGGTGGAAGGGATGGAGAAACAGGTGAAAATGGGTTCTTTTCATGGACAGGGATGAAAATGAGAGTGGAGAAGAGGTCAAGTGGTGTGGAAAATGAATGATGAAGCTATCATAGACCTATATCAACATTTCCTAAAGAATACATGACCTTTTGGCTCCATTCTCCAATCGAATCTGCCTCCTGTAGCAATTCCGGTCCCTCTTGTAGCATTTGAGGGCAACCTCTTGTAGCATAATTGTTTTATTCATATATCTAAAATGGTAGACTAGATTAACTTCAATACCTTTTAGCATGTTTCCATCATCCTTATGCACATCCCCATAAAACATATTGGCTAATGGATGCACGAATCTCAAGAAAAAATAAAAATGGTTGTAGATGATGAAGGTTGATTTCTTGAAACATGTGCACTAGAATTTAATGAAATCGTTTGAGGATGTTACCATAATACATATGCATCTCCCCATGAAAATCAATCAGCCAATGGATGCATGGTTTTCAAGATATGATAAAAATGATTTTCTTCTATATATTTTGGCCTCGTATAGCAAAACGGAGCCCTCCTGTAGCATTTTATGACAGTGAGGAAAATTCATGAGAAAGGATTGGGAATGATGGGTGGATGTTGGAAATGGATGAGGGTTATGGATTTACATGGCCTTTATCCTTTTGGATTATCTGAGAAAATGAGGAGAAAAACCAATTTTGACTCCCTTTGACTAGATTTTTGACCAACTTTTACTTTTGGTACTAACTTTTCTTGTTGCTTGCAAAGATTGGAGAGCACCTGCATTCATCAGAGAGATACATGGAGCAAATAAATTTTTCGTTTTTTCATTTTTTTCTTTTATACCTACTAGTTGCCTCAATGAGGTTTTCAACTAGCAGGTCTGTCTGGGTGCCTCAAAGGAGTTTTCACCTAAGATCTTTTATTTTTCTCTTTTTTTGAACCCATTGATCACCTCATGGAGGAATCTCATTAGTGAGCTAATCTCAGGCACCTCAAAGGAGGTTTTCATTTTATATTTTTTTTCCTCTTACTTTTTCACTTTCTTATTTCTTTTTCTATCCTACTCTACTTGAAAAAGAAAAATCCTTTTCAAGTATAGGAATACTTCGAGTGGAGCCATGTGCACAATAAGATTATAGATAAAATGATGTGTAGGCTTGAAATATATTCTTTGACATGTACCTAAATTTCAGAGACCAAATTCTTTGACTTTGATGATATCAAGCATATTTGAAGAAGAGAGTGATCCTTTATCGTGTTGATTTTCTAGAACCAAACCTAAATATAGCTTTAATATCGTTGGTTCACTTTCTAATATATATCATTTTTCATGTCTTCTTCTACCATGACATTAAAATCTTCCTCCTTTTACAAATTATTCTCTTAAACACATGGAGGATCTGACGGTAAACATGAGGGAACTTTCTCAAACTCTGATTCTAATGTCTACTCTTCATCAAGTGCAACCCATGACTTTTTGGTCTTCTCATTGGAATCTTCTTTTTTTTAATGTTGTCCTTTAACGATCTCAAGAGAATCTCTTTTCTACAATACTCCTCCTGAGCTATGATGAATACCATTGAGATCAAGAGGAGATGTTAGGAAGTGTTATACGTCAACATTGTAAGTGGGTTGTGCTACTTCCTTTTGTGGGTTTGGAAATGGCGGTATAGGTAGTTAAGTGGGAGTGGATCTTTCAGATGGAAGTGGTTGGATTTGTGTTTGTGGTGGAGGTGGATGGTAGGGATAACATGTAGTTGGGTATGGAGGATATTGAGGAAAAAATTGAGGATATTGTGGGTTTCTCTCATAATGTCCTCATCAACCTTGTTACCAAGATTGGATTTGGGGTTGAGATGACCAATGTTTCCAAGGAAAGGGCAAGTTCCAATTACTTTTAGATTGATGTGCATAACCTTGAAATTCTAAATTAGGTTCTTGCATCATACTAGGTTGAATAGGCTACCATGGTCCTCTTGAAGCTACATAACATAGCTTCTTTGGGGATTGATTTGCTCCATTGTCCTCTTAGTAAACTTCCTTCAACCTTGGTAATGATGGGAAATATTTGATAGCATGTGTTTATGCATGGACAACACAAATATCAAAATTTTCTTTTTCCTCCTCTTGCATTCCTAACATTACTACTTGTTCACTTAGATTGCTAAGAGTTTTTCTTGTAAAGTCATCAAACACATTTCCAAGTTTAGCTTGAATTACCAATCTTGATGTTTATTTACTTACTATTCCCCTTTCTCTTGATATCTATTTTCATGTTTCACAAATTTCCTCAAATGATAATTGGTATAAAACACCTCTACTGATGAGATCAAGAAGATCAATCCACTCATCCGTATTGTTCTAAGTACGAGGGTTTTTAGTGTGTTAGATCCTAAATGATGTAATTTTTCCCTCTTAACATTATGCTTGAACCTCTCTATTATATCGTCAAGGCTCTCATATCATTTTTGAGTCATTATAAATATTTATTCTTTGAGATCGTCATATTTATATTTTTCTAAAAATATATTTTGCATATCAGTTCATGATCTTATTGAATTAGTCCATAAACTCATGAACCATTTAAGATCTCTATCCTTCAATGGTTCCAGAAACAAACTCAAATTTTGATTGTTTAATAAGTAACCATAAGATCTACAAAGGATTTCAAAATTCAAAGGGAAACGTTTCTGGGCCATGTGACCTCATAGCATGGAAGTTGGGAAGGAAATATGGAGGGATGTTCTTCATATGCACACTCACATTAGTATCATGAATGGGAAATCGAAGAGGATCTTCTTCGTTGTCATCATCTCCATCCATTTATTCTATCTTCTCTATCGCTTATTCTTCTTTTACCTGTAAAAGTGAATGGTGATGTGATTCTTACCGCACGTGATCAAATGCAGGGGGGGTTGATGTTGGAGAAGTAATTTTTTTTTTATAAAAAAAATGAATGAGAATTCTAATACGATGAAATTTCGTATTCTTGAAATGAAATATTCCTAATGCAAATTTTTGTTTGTTTTTGTAGAAAGTAAAAGAAATGAATCAACTAGGGAAGAAAACAATGCATACTTTGACACCTCCCTAGCAATGACACCAAAACGTGATGAGCCCCAATATTGCAACAAGAACCTTTCAAATCCTAAAGCTACCAACTCAAATTATCAACCCGGGGTTCGTACAAACTTAAGAGGTGTCGGCACTGTATGTGAAACATGCAATGTGCTCTTCTTTAGTTGATCTAATGAAGTGAATTTTATACAGTCTAACGTAAACTAGTTGCAGAAATAAACCATACTCTAAATGAAAACAAATAAAGTTAGTTATTTTACTTGCAAAATGGAAATCATTAATCTAGTTTCAAATTTCTCTAGAAGAAGAAAGTTAATCTGCAACACATAACTAGGGAATACAGAAACTAAGTCTACTTCACTCGCATTGAAAAGTCTCAAATGTGAAAATGGCTTTCTAGCTCTATTTCTTGTTTTGTGCTTGGAGTGGAGGAAAGATGGGTCTAGAGTGGTCCTTAAGTTCTCTAGTCATGGATTTAGAGCCTAGGGGTCATTATGAATCTAGACTAAGTCAAAGTTGTAGTGGGGATCGAAAATGGCAAAGGAAAGTGAAGCTACAAGTTTGCTAGAGGTGATTCTTACAAGAGGCCTATAATGCTACAGGAGCAAGCATATTGCTAAATTTTCAAGTAAATAAAAATCAAAGGTGATGGAAAAATTTTGTTATTAAGTAGGATGTCTTATGCCTCCATTCCATGTGTAATCACTCCAAAATTCCCCTACTAACACTTTCTTAAGGAAAACAAAACATTACTACTCTAAAAACTAGAATTTCAAGAACTAATGAGCTAGTTAACGTATCAAACGCCTAACCTAATCAAGTGAAAATTCAATGGGGTAATTTTTTTTATTAAGTTGAATTTTTAATGATCTAATACAAGTGTAATCAACTCGAATAAATCTCATGAAAACATTCTAAAAAATAGCAGAAAATTACTACTATTCTCCTACAAGGTACTTCTAGAAATTCTAGATTTGTGAATTATTAAACCAGTCCATGTAACTCAATGATGAAGATGAATTTTCAAAGTTGTCCTAAGGATTCATAACTCTTTTTACTCTAAAATTAACATGCGAAACAACTTACTTCAATCATTTAACCCGATCCTACAACAAAAGAAGCATCAATACTAAATGCAAAAATAGGAAACACAAGAATAAGAGATGCATGTGAATAAGACGTGAAAATAAGAAAAGAAAATTATACAAAAGGGCTATGAGGCTCCTAGGATGGGAAAGATCAAGGACACATAGATTCCTATGAAGGAGACCAAGATTTAGAAGTTAAAAATAGAAACATTCATTATTTCAATTAATCCAAATACAACTTTGCTAGAAATGAAAGTGGAGCTGCTAAACAAGAAGTTTTCTACGTAAGAAGACTAATAAAATGCATGTCTGTAAAGGAAAATTTAAATTTGTATCTATACAAAATTATGAGGAATAATTCTTCTTGAAAGAAGGAAGCTTTCCCCTCCAAAATCCCTGAAATAGTGGATATGGTTCCCAACACTAGGAATCTGTATTAAATTATAGGGAACACATTCCTATATATTTTCAACCACTGAAGCTCCAAAATTTGTGCAATAATTTCATAATATCTTGTTGATTTATTATACAATATTGATCCTCCTACAGTATGGAGCAAGTCCCTAGATTATCTCCTCCTCTAAAGCTTCATTATCTGCCCAATATTCTCCCAATATTCTTCAAAAATTAATAATATTAGGCACATAATATGGAATCATCTCTAAACCTTCCTAAGAACATATCAAAGAAAAAAAACATTTTCAAGTGTAGAAGGAGAGGTTTAGTATAGCCTTAAAGTGCCTAAGAAAGGTTAGATGGGCCTTAATTTTATCAAATTTTGAGGCCCATCAATATTAATAATTGGGTCAAAACATTAAAATTTTCACGCTTGTTTATGGAGACTATAACATCTCCCCCATATTGCACTGTATATTAATTTTAAACTTTTATTGTTTTTAACTAAAATGACATGTAAATGTTTACAAAAGTTTACATCACTACAACATTTCCCTTATACTGGGTTGTACATCGCTTCTCACCCCAACAATGTTCCTATCCTAATATAGAGATTAATATATAAACATGTAAAATTATTTGATGTTAATAAATTACTCAATATAATTTTAATGTGTAGAAACCACGTATATTCTCATTAGAAGGGTTTGTGATCATGAAAATTCCACATTGTAATTCCTATGTCAATCTACAATTAGAGAAAGAAAGTAGATTATTTGTTGTAAGTAACTTCCATGTAATGTTTTTGTACTAATGGTGTCTAATTTTTAGTTTTGTATTGTAATTTAAGCTACTTGAGATGGAGGTGTTCAAAGACTTGAAATAGGTCTATAGGAGACAGCACACAAGTTGTCGAAGAAGATGTTTCTAGGTTTCTACTTTGATAACGAATAGGTTATGGATATGCCATTTGGAATATTGGAGCCCCCCAAGACCCTTCCATGCCCCCCTCCTCCCAATACAAACTACCATATTGGATTGGGGAAAGATACAATCTTTTCATCTAATCATATAGAATAATTGTTTGAAATCTATGTGGTATTATGATTCCAAGAAAAATAAATTCTAATTTTGTCTTTTGAGAGTAAGGAAGAAATTGCATGGCCATCAATAAGGGAAAAATGCTAGATCCTAAAGATGTTGTAAGAATGAGAGAGCTATTACAAATAATTTCATTATATCTGATTTTGTAGTAGATTATGGAACACAACCATTATTATTGTTTGGAAGATATGATTATTGGAGGTACAATCATGCTTAGACTATTTATTAACATTATAGCTAGTGGAGTAGGACTTGTAAAGAAATATGGCTTAATAAATTTCTTCTTGAGATTTGAATAATGGAGAGGAATCCTTCTTGTATTTGTTGTGATAATCAATCCTTTGTCAAGCCATCAAACAATATTGTATTTCATGACATATCAAAACACATTGAGACCACACATAATCTCATTAGAGACTTGATTAATAAGAAGGGGGATTGCATAGGGTATTTCTCTACTAAAAATAATGCAATCAACATACTCATGAGAGCCTTATGTAAGGAAAATTTTAAATGATGTATGGCCAATGTTGGTTTTCATGTCCTTAACACTATCCTTAAGAGGAAGTGTTAGAAAGTATGATTTTGGTGCCATGTAAAGGATTTACTACTTTCAATGGTTTGCTATTGGAGTGTTAGATGGGTTTTTCAAATTATATACATAAATATGAAAATATTATTATTTTAGATTTTATTGAATCCTAGTTGGATATTGGAAATTCTCTCCATCAAGAATTTCTCCTATATAATTAAAATGTGGAGTTGATTTGATGGCTTGTTTTGTGTATCTAAGATAAGCATTTGATGGCGTAGCATATCCATGTTGAGATGAATATGTTTCTTGGTGCACTTCCAAATCGATAGATTTATTGGTGTGTCTAAGTTAAATAGAGTATTTCCTAGTGTTTCCAAGACAATAACCAAGTGGCTCCTTTTATGTTGTGCTTGAGCTATAAAGTTTAGTCTCTATGATGAATAAGTAAGCTCAGCTTAGCTAGGAAATTTTGATGTGCATTCTTGTGCTTGGGTGCATAACCTAAACTAACCATCCTATATTGCTTAAGCATGATGGTATCAACGCATGCCCACATGGCATAGTAGAGTTGAGTCCCTAGAGTAAGTGCCTATTGGAATTCCCTAAAGGAGAGAATTGTTGATCCCATATAAGGGGTTGTTAATACTTGGCGAAGTGGGTTATGTCAATGTTGAATGCTCTATGAGTGGATAATATGTTGGTTTGTGGGCTCGTGTTAATGTTATGGAACTAAACAAGTTATACAAGTTATTTTCATGAATAAGAAATTGAATGAGCCATGCACCTAATGTACATCCTACTAGAGCGATAATTGCAATGGTTGGGTACCCATGTATTATGGTGGATGGTAGTTCCTTTATATATACATATAAAAATTAGCTATGTATACATGAAGAGTGTCTTCTATATCTAGAGGTGCATGTGTATTTTATATCTTGTTTTCATTTTTAATGATCATATAATATACAGTTTGCCTCTACTTTATATTTGGATTGCCATTAACTTAGTTTACAATATTAAAAATAAAATTTTATTGAATAGATTATATGTTTACTAATAACTCACTTAAATTCATGGTTAACCTATGTTTAAATATAAAATATAACGGTCTAAGGGGCCTACTCAATTGGTAATTGAAATAATGTGAGGCTTTAGAAAACTGAGAAGTGAGAGATCCAGAATTCAGATCCCTTAGTTGTGACCAGGTTTATTGAGAGGAGGATAGTAAAAACAAGTTATTAAATATAAATTCAGTCTAGCTCTAAATATATAATAAGAAGAAGATTAATTTGTAAAATAAAATTTAAGTGGATGTAGCTTTAAATATAGAATAAGAAGCAAAGTAATGTGGTGAGCGATAATACACCAATAAAACAACAAAATATAACACACTAATGAAATCAATAGTTTCACGTGTCTGGTTCGTAGTCGAAATAATATGAGCTTTCAAAAAACTGAGAACTGAGAGATCCAAAATTCAAATCCCTTAGTTGTGACCAGATTTATGGACAAACACAGTAAAAACGTGTTATTAAATATAAATTCAATCTAATTCTAAATATAGAATGAGAAGCCAACTAATCTGTAAAAATAAAATTGAAGTCGATATAATTTTAAATATAGAATAAGGAACACAGTAATGAGAGATAATACACCAATAAAATATAACACAATAATAAAAACAACAGTTTGATGTGTCTTATTAAATTATATGAAAAAACTATAATATAAGGAACTAAAATGGCAAACTAAGTTAATAAGAATCCATATACTTCTAAATAAAGATAAATTAATAGACAATTTAGTAAATCATTATAAATAAAGATAAAGTAACACAACTAAGGTGGATTCAAATCAAAGGTTCAAAGCAGTTGATATTAATAATAATAAAAGATCAAAATAGCAGAATAGTTCAGAGAGAAACTGAACGATAAAAAGCCCAAATGCAGCCAGAAACCCTTCCAAAAGTAGACATTCAAATCCAATCGAACCAGTCAACTAGGACCAGATTTGGAACAGAGAGAAAGTGAATACTGGAACGCAAAAATACAACAAACCATAAAAAACTAGCATTTGCACCAGATGTTGTAAAGGAAACGCAGTAAGGTATAAATTCGAGAAGCATTGTGAGATATAAAGAATCATTGAAGATAAAAATTAGTAGCAACAAAAAATGATGACAAGCGTGCACTGAAGGGAACTGGTTTCAGAGGGAAATGCCTTATGACTTAAATATGAAGGATTAGTACTATCATATGGGAACTGGTTTCAGAGAGAAATGCCTTATGACTTAAATATGAAGGATCAGTACTATCATATATATATGATTAGTGGCTGCAGATTAATTCAGTAATTGGTCAGTTCAATCCTAAGTAGGAAGAGGAAGAGTGAAGAAGGTTTTGTCAGAAAAACATTGGCTTTTTCGTCAGAAAAGAATGACTTTTCTGGATTATTTTGAAGAATGAAATTTTTAGAAATTTAGATGACATTGATCAAGAACGCCTTTCTCAATGAATTTCTTTCTCTGGGTTTTGCAGGCGGCACAGAGATCAGGGCGCTTGTTCCTGCTATATGAAAAACTATTATAAAAGCACATAAAAAGACACCCCAACCAAAAACTATTATAAAAACACATAAAAAGACACACCCCAACCAATTTAATGCCAATCCCATTCAAGCAAGCATAAAGGAGTATATGGAAAGATACAAGTTCTTCAAGCGGGAAAGAGCTTTGGAGATAGATAAACACATTCAAACATAACAAAGGTAACTTTTTGTTAGATTACTCGATACATTTATTTGTTTGGATTTTGCACCCGAGCTATATCGATAATCTGAAAAACTATTATAAACACACCAAAAAATACACACCCCAACCAATTTAATGTCAATCCCATTCAAGCGCATGAAGGAGTATACGGAAGGATAAATGTTGTTAAAGGAAGAAAGAGCTTTGGAGATAGATAAATACCTTCAAACATAACAAATTTAACTTTTTGTTAAATAAAGATAACTTTTTGTCAAGATAAGTAACCTTGGAAATGAAAGCATGAAGGAGGATATCAAACGATACAAGGTGTTAAAGGGTGACATAAATACCCTCAACAAAAAATAATTGTTATTTTTTTTCCAATATAGCTAGGCTAGATATATAATCTTATAAAATTGATATTTATAAAACATTTTATTTACCACTCATAACATTCTTTCACGTAAAAAAACACTTAATTAAAATAATAACAATTTATGATAAAAACACATATTCCAACCAATTTAATGCCAATCCCATTCCACGGCATCTTTTTTTACAACTCGTAACATTCATTCTAATCAGTGCGCTGGTAGTTTGCTTGCAGGTTGCAGGGAAGGGTTGCTGTGATTGCAGGAGGCGCCAGCAGAATCGGAGAGGCGAGTGCCAATTTGTTAGTGGATAATGAAGCACAAGTAGTGATTGCAGACATCGCTCCCAACGCCAGTTTTTTCCACTGCAATGTCTCAAATGAGCAGCACGTTTACGCCCTGCTGGACTTCGCGCAGGAGAAGCACGGGCGTCTCGACATAGTGTTCAGCAACCAGGGAATCCGTGCAGGCTATTCTCTTCCATGGCAGATGTCACTATCGAGGATTTGGTCATTTCAGTGAATGTGAGTGGGGGGTATCTGTGTGAGAAGAACGCGGCCCGGGTGATGATAGCCACCAAAAGGGTATCAATCTTTGCCGCGTAGTAGCTTTCTGAGTTAGTAACGGTCTGAATATATTAATCTGACGGTAGAACATAGGTCTATCGTCTAACATCGAGAATCGAGGGTGGACAATTGCACACCGTAGCAACCAGGGGTGTTGGTTTCAAAGAAAGACGCCTTACGGCATAATTAAGTGCAGGAATTCATGTCCAATAATTAAATAACCTCTACTCAACGCAATTGTGCATAGAATACTCAGACAAGGTACTATATGCCCACACCACTGAATAACCTAACACTGAGTAAACCCAATTTCAGCCCAACAACAAAAGAACAGAACCCCAAAACTAGATCTCAAACGAGCTGTAAAAAAGTTGTACCTTTGACAGGGCGCCTGCATGATAATTTGTTGCTAAAGTCCTCAGAAATTCAGCGGCGGAGGGTCTGCATTTCGTTTGGGAATCGAACTGGCGAATAGCAGGTAGTCAATATCTCGAGTGCCTTGAGGCTCCTTACTCTAGAAAATGAAAGCATGAAGGAGGATATAAAATGATACAAAAGCATGAGGAGGAGAAAATAAAAGCATGAGAAGGATTCGGAGTGCAGCGCATGCTTGCCAGATGCCAGATGCGATGCCATGGCCAGATGCCAGATGCGATGCACGGGAGGGATAATGAATCGAACACTTCGAATCAAACGGTGAATATTAATTCCATCATCTAACAATGAAATCAATGGCGCAGGAAGGTATAACGTGGCACTAGAGGGGAGTTCTTCCTAGAGGAACGCCTTACGGCGTAAATATCTTATTCATTTTAGTCTTTCCTATTTCTTATCTCGAAGAATAACTCTTCGAAATTGGTTTAGCGGTGTTTACTTGGAGTCTATGTTGCACGGATGTCTGGGTGCAGGTGTGGGTACGGCTACAGGAAGGATGACAACATTATAGAGGGTACGGGGTATGGAAATGACAATTTCTTTTCGCCATAGTTTATCTATTATATGTTTTTGAGGGTTTTTATCGGCAAATGGGTTAGAATTACAAATGGGTTAGAATTACAAGTTTAAATTCTGAACTCTCTACATTTTTACAATCAGAATGTCATAAAAGTTTTTGAGGGTGCTGAATTAGTACAATCAAAATCACTTAAACAACAAAATTGAAAATTTCACCCAAAAAAATTCCAAATTCCAAATTCCAGCTAAAAACCTCAAAGCAAATAATATATAGACAAAGCCTTTCTTTCGTAAAGCAGGTCATCAGAATGCAAGTACTGTTACGTCCTGCGGGAATGGAATTACCTATGCAAGTATGCTTGGGAAACTATTTTTGCTTGCTTTGGGAATTTATTTTATAGAATCACAATACCAAAAAATTACCAAAACGTGGTTCTTTTGTATCTTTGCATGTCTGGCATGCATCAATCTATATCATATCAACTTTAGGACGATGTAAAGAAAATCTTCTTTGAAATTTTTTTAATAGCACGGCCTACGAAATCCATGCCATGAAACCAGGTGATATTGCCTGAAGTTTGAACCCAAGGAATGAACATGGGGGTATTTAACTGCAGTTTTTAACTCCCTTCAAGCCAACAATTGGTCTTTAAAAATTTGGTATTGCGATTTTAGACAATCGATGGAACTGAGACCTATAGTCCAAATACAAAATATGTTCAAGTAGGACTTGTGGATATCTAGTTTTAACTGATGTAACTAAAGCTGCTGCTGAGAAATAAGAACAAGAAGCCCTTGTGGACCTAACAGAATTTCATTCAGGAAACTGAAAATAGCAAACCAGACAACAGGAGACACATCAACCCTAGCAACAGGAGGAATCACCTTACAAGTAGCACTAAGTAATGGCTCCGTGGGAGCATAGGCTATTACATACGGAAACTTTCCCATAGGCAGTTGAGGGTACCAGGACATTACTATCCTCACTATGACCAGAATATTAAATGAAGCAAACATAGGACCTAATATATTTATCGCAATCTTTGTTGTTGACGGATCCAATTCTGCAAGCATCAGTCCATGGATGCCTCCCACCAAATTATGCATATCCGACAGAGTGCTTGCATTTGCTGTATCAGAAAAAAATAACCCAGAAAGAACAATGCTGACTCCCAGAAAAGGAATCAATCTTTGGAATGAATCACTTTTGATCTCTTTATTCTTCACTGTTCCCTTTCTAGTTTCCTTAAACAATGTATGCAAAAAGCTCCTATCTCCCATGGAAAGCCTGTAATTTGCATAATATTCCTGCCATGAAGCCAAAGAAGAACAGGTTATCATATATATGAACAACACCAAAATAGAATCAAAAACTCATGTTTTTCATAGTAACATTTAAAGGTTTATATTAAAAAGGTTGTGGCCAAACCGTGCAGCTAGATTTACCAAAGGTAAGGTAGGAATAGAAGTGTTCCCTCTAGTTCTTCCTGTGCACATCTTCCATCCAAAAGATACTTACATTCATTGTTCCAAAAACATCTAACTGCTAATATGCAGGTATACTAACAAACTGGCCTAAAGGAAACACAAAGCAACAATACATGCTAGAAACTTAAAATAAAACAAGAAATTGAACTGAGCCCAGTGAGCGTAGCAATCGTTAGGTCCACCTGTGACATAGGTGCCTGAATGGTTTGCTGAAGCTCTGACTGCATGTGCTAGGTGGACAGCAGCCATATCCACTGAAGTTCCAGGCAAGTTGCTTCAGGCTGCAGGTATATTAACAAACTGGCCTAAAAGAAACACAAAGCAACAATACATGCTAGAAACCTAAAATAAAACAAGAAATTGAACTGAGCCCAGTGTGCGTAGCAATCGTTAGGTCCACCTGTGACATAGGTGCCTGAATGGTCTGCTGAACCTCTGACTGCATGTGCTAGGTGGACAGCAGCCATATCCACTGAATTTCCAGGCAAGCCGCTTCAGGCTGCAGGTATATTAACAAACTTGCCTAAAAGAAACACAAAGCAACAATACATGCTAGAAACCCAAAATAAAACAAGAAATTGAACTGAGCCCAGTGTGCGTAGCAATCGTTAGGTCCACCTGTGACATAGGTGCCTGAATGGTCTGCTGAACCTCTGACTGCATGTGCTAGGTGGGCAGCAGCCATATCCACTGAAGTTCCAGGCAAGCCACTTCAGGCTGCATTGACAAAAATATCCAGTGTCTTTTTAAGAGCCGGAAGCACCCAGCTGGAGAAATCGCACCAGGTACTCAGACAAGGTACTAACAACAAGAATGAATGTACCTGAAATGGAGACAAAAGAAACTGTTATCACCTCCAGCTGCAGTGATTAGACTTGTACCCTACTCTCTTGCAATTTTACATAAACACTAGATCAATTACAGCCCAAATTGAACCCCAGTTACAACAAAACCATGAATTTAAATAATAATGAAATTCGCAAAAACCCTGAAATTCACAGACAATGTGCCCCACGCCGTGAACCACCAGAAAAAAAATAAAAATAAAATTATAATTTCTACAAATTAGATAGGATTCGCATCACTCAATTAACAAAACCGAGAATATGCCCACACCACTGAATAACCTAACACTGAGTAAACCCAATTTCAGCCCAACAACAAAAGAACAGAACCCCAAAACTGGACCTTTGACAGGGCGCCTGCATTATAATTTGTTCATGATAATTTGTTGCTGAAATGCTCGGAAATTCAGCGGCGGAGGGTCTGCATTTCGATTGGGAATCGAACCGGTGAACAACGGTAGTCAATATCTCGAGTGCCTTGAGGCTCCTTACTCTAGAAAATGAAAAGCATGAAGGAGGATATCAAACGATACAAAAGCATGAGGAGGAGAAAATGAAAGCATGAGAAGGATTCGGAGTGCAGCGCATGCTTACCAGATGCCAGATGCGATGCCACGGCCAGATGCCAGATGCCATGCGCGAGAGAGATAATGAATCAAACACTTCGAATCAAACGGTGAATATTAATTCCATCGTGTAACAATGAAATCAATGGCGCAGGAAGGTACAACATGGCACTAGAAGGGAGTTCTTCCCAGAGGAACACCTTACGGCATAAAAATGTATTTACAACATGAAAGCATTTTTATCGACAGACAAAAATCAGTGAAGAGAATTCACGAATTTAAAGACAGATTCACGATATCTGAGTGATGCCTGGTTGTGATACAGAATCGGCCATGGATCTGGTCCCACCAAAATTTGACAACGTCATTGTATCGATGTTGTCTCCGCCTCAAAAAATATATCCAACCACAGGTAAGTGCATAAATTTCACCCTTCCTTCTCCATCTCAAGATGAAAGTGTGATCCACTCCATCCTCAATGTAATGTATGCACAGCTCCAACCTTCATTCACACCTCATAAATACTTTTTGCTCGTTTCTGAAGTGTGGTATAATATATTTCTCCACGGATAACTTGGGAAGCACAAGCCTACACTGTTGTTTATTGGCATCTGTCTCTGTTAATTGCTTCTCAATAATAACATCAAATCGCTTCTCTTGCTTATACCCACCAATGTATTTTCCGCTTCAACCATACTTGCATCTAGTGTTTGGCGCATGTTACTGGTCTCCATAGCACTAATCTCTTGCTTGAAACAAGAAACATTCAAATAATTCGTTGTTTTATAGGTTAAATATTCTATTTATTTATCCACAAAGCTATTTATTTATCCACAAAGCTCATGATTACAAGGATGAAGTACTTTGTCGTTTTAACACAATTATCTAATTATCCTTGATTTTCAAGTTTACATGTCCATTATTCACTCAGCTACTAGAGAGGGTAGTACAAGATTGACTTCATTCCATGCCACTTGAGCTTGAGCTATGGGAGGCTGAATTATATTTTGAATTTTTATTTAAAATTCCTTAAAATATTTTTTGGTGAGTTTTTATTTTTTTGTTATTTAAATTAATTTTTTTTAATCTAGAAATAGGTTTACTTCCCTGAAAATTTTTGTGACACTCAAATGGTGCCCAGTTTATAACTTAAATTTAAATTTGGGTAAATTTAATCAAAAAAATATGCCCAAAAACTCTCCAAAACATAACATAATTAAAACCCAACAAACTAATATAGATATAACACATTTACTGAATTTAATTAAATGAAAATTAATTTAAAATATATATTCAAAAATCAATATATTTCTAAATACATGTACTAATTAATACAAAGATTATATATTTTCAAATATAGAGATAAACTAATGGGTTTTCATATTATAGAGATCGACTAGCTTATTCATCGAATAAAAAAGAAAATTAGGTGAAGGAAGCGAAGGATTCAATTCGGCATATCTTGTAATCATAACCATGGAAATTTGAGGTTTTCGTCAGTGTTTTAGTTGTAGGAAGGTAAACTGAATATAATGGAAGGTGCTCAATAAAAATTAAGAGTGAAGGGAAATATTGAGTCGAATGTAATATTTAGGGTAAATATTAGGTAAAATTTAATAATATTACATTTTAATTAGTATTTATTCTCACCCTTCGCCACTATTTATTAGGTGGGGGTGGCTATAAATATTGGGTAACATATAATATTGTAATATTATATTTTATGTAATTAATATATCTGTAACAATTAATAAATATGTGTTCCATCTATAAATTTAATTAATAAGCACATAAAAACTTAATATTTACAATATGACAAGACTTTTAATAATGAATATTTACAATGTATATTATGAACTTATAAGTAGGTTCTTTTACAATACCATGGGCCAATACCATGGCCTATCAATACCACATGCCAAAAGCAATAGCCTATTTAAAAATTAAAATATTTTACAAATATTTTATTTTAATTTAATCTTATAACATCTTTTAATTAAATCTAAGAGAAAAATGGTTATAGTTACTTTTGAGATATATATGAACCCTCAATACCACATGCCAAAAGCAATAGCCTATTTAAAAATTAAAATATTTTACAAATATTTTATTTTAATTTAATCTTATAACATCTTTTAATTAAATCTAAGAGAAAAATGGTTATAGTTACTTTTGAGATATATATGAACCCTCCATCCTCACGACTCCTAACAATATTTTCATAGAGATTAAACCGAGTCTTTAATAAATTGAAAAATGAGAATACTTTTATATATACATATGTGAAATTTATATAATATAAATAATATTATAAAGAACTAGGATAGATGCATCTTAACCAAGGATCCAAGCGATAAGAAAGAAAAGTAATTAACAATGATAGAGGAAAGATAGTGCATGATTCTTTTAATTTTATTATTACTGTAATTTCTTTAAAACGATTGATCCAGAATATAGGCTTAATATTTTACAATGATTTTTTGTTGTTGTTAATTTAGATATTTTCTTAAATACAATACAATGGGATCATATTTAAGGAGGATGAGATGGAAGGGGGAATAAAGTGTTGGAGAGAGACATAGAGGTGAGAGACATAGTGAGAGAGAGAAAGGAAGAGAGAGAGGAGGGGGAGAGAGGGAGAGAGAGAGATGTATTTGGAGGGGAAAATATAGGGAGTGACAAGGAAGAGATGGAAAGAGAGAGAGAGAGATAGATATATATGGAGAGAGAGTATGTATGTTTTGGGGGTGAGAAGGAGAGACAAGGGGAGATAGAGATATAGATGGGGCAAGGGAGGAGGTAGAAGAGAGAGAGAGAGAGAGAGAGAGAGAGAGAGAGAGAGAGAGAGAGATGGGGAGAGAGAGAGAGAGTGACATATGTTTAGGGGGTTGAGATAGAGATAAAAATAAGGAGAGATGGAGGGAGGTATAAATATATACAACGGGGATAGAGAGGAAGGAAGAGAAAGATAGAGAAAGTTAGGGAGAGGCAGATAGAGTGAGACAGGGGAGAAAGTGGGGGGGAGAGAGAGAGAAGGAGAGGGGGAGGGATATAGACAAAAAATGGAAGGTGGAGAGAGAGGGAAGAAGAAAGAGTCTCATAGAGACATACATACATAGAAGTTAGATCTAGAAAATCATGAATATTTTAGATTTTCAATGTGGTTGTTGATTTCTAATTCTATTTGATCGCATGCACTATATGCATTGATTTCAGTGTAGATGATGATTTATAATTCTAATTTAATACCTTACACTAGATGCATTGATTTTAGCGTCGATGTTGATTTCTACTCCTATTTAATTGCTTGCACAGAATGCATTGGTTTTAGTGTAGATGTTGATTTATAATCCTATTTGATCGCTTACACTATATGCATGGATTTCAACGCAGATGTTGATTTCTACTCATTTGATTGTTTGCATTAGATGCATTGGTTTTAGTGTATATATTGATTTCTCATCCTATTTTATTGTTTTCACTAGATGCATTGATTTTAGTATAAATGTTGATTTATAATCTTATTTTATTGTTTGCATTAGATGTCTTGATTTTAGTGTAGCTGTTGATTTCTGATTTGATGCAACAAGATGTATGATGTACATTAATTTCAAAGTAATTTGAGGCTCCTTACTCTAGAAAATGAAAGCATGAAGGAGGATATAAAATGATACAAAAGCATGAGGAGGAGAAAATAAAAGCATGAGAAGGATTCGGAGTGCAGCGCATGCTTGCCAGATGCCAGATGCGATGCCATGGCCAGATGCCAGATGCGATGCACGGGAGGGATAATGAATCGAACACTTCGAATCAAACGATGAATATTAATTCCATCGTCTAACAACGAAATCAATGGCGCAGGAAGGTACAACGTGGCACTAGAGGGGAGTTCTTCCTAGAGGAACGCCTTACGGCGTAAATATCTTATTCATTTTAGTCTTTCCTATTTCTTATCTCGAAGAATAACTCTTCGAAATTGGTTTAGCGGTGTTTACTTGGAGTCTATGTTGCACGGATGTCTGGGTGCAGGTGTGGGTACGGCTACAGGAAGGATGACAACATTATAGAGGGTACGGGGCATGGAAATGACAATTTCTTTTCACCATAGTTTATCTATTATATGTTTTTGAGGGTTTTTATCGGCAAATGGGTTAGAATTACAAATGGGTTAGAATTACAAGTTTAAATTCTGAACTCTCTACATTTTTACAATCAGAATGTCATAAAAGTTTTTGAGGGTGCTGAATTAGTACAATCAAAATCACTTAAACAACAAAATTGAAAATTTCACCCAAAAAAATTCCAAATTCCAAATTCCAGCTAAAAACCTCAAAGCAAATAATATATAGACAAAGCCTTTCTTTCGTAAAGCAGGTCATCAGAATGCAAGTACTGTTACGTCCTGCGGGAATGGAATTACCTATGCAAGTATGCTTGGGAAACTATTTTTGCTTGCTTTGGGAATTTATTTTATAGAATCACAATACCAAAAAATTACCAAAACGTGGTTCTTTTGTATCTTTGCATGTCTGGCATGCATCAATCTATATCATATCAACTTTAGGACGATGTAAAGAAAATCTTCTTTGAAATTTTTTTAATAGCACGGCCTACGAAATCCATGCCATGAAACCAGGTGATATTGCCTGAAGTTTGAACCCAAGGAATGAACATGGGGGTATTTAACTGCAGTTTTTAACTCCCTTCAAGCCAACAATTGGTCTTTAAAAATTTGGTATTGTGATTTTAGACAATCGATGGAACTGAGACCTATAGTCCAAATACAAAATATGTTCAAGTAGGACTTGTGGATATCTAGTTTTAACTGATGTAACTAAAGCTGCTGCTGAGAAATAAGAACAAGAAGCCCTTGTGGACCTAGCAGAATTTCATTCAGGAAACTGAAAATAGCAAACCAGACAACAGGAGACACATCAACCCTAGCAACAGGAGGAATCACCTTACGAGTAGCACTAAGTAATGGCTCCGTGGGAGCATAGGCTATTACATACGGAAACTTTCCCATAGGCAGTTGAGGGTACCAGGACATTACTATCCTCACTATGACCAGAATATTAAATGAAGCAAACATAGGACCTAATATATTTATCGCAATCTTTGTTGTTGACGGATCCAATTCTGCAAGCATCAGTCCATGGATGCCTCCCACCAAATTATGCATATCCGACAGAGTGCTTGCATTTGCTGTATCAGAAAAAAATAACCCAGAAAGAACAATGCTGACTCCCAGAAAAGGAATCAATCTTTGGAATGAATCACTTTTGATCTCTTTATTCTTCACTGTTCCCTTTCTAGTTTCCTTAAACAATGTATGCAAAAAGCTCCTATCTCCCATGGAAAGCCTGTAATTTGCATAATATTCCTGCCATGAAGCCAAAGAAGAACAGGTTATCATATATATGAACAGCACCAAAATAGAATCAAAAACTCATGTTTTTCATAGTAACATTTAAAGGTTTATATTAAAAAGGTTGCGGCCAAACCGTGCAGCTAGATTTACCAAAGGTAAGGTAGGAATAGAAGTGTTCCCTCTAGTTCTTCCTGTGCACATCTTCCATCCAAAAGATACTTACACTCATTGTTCCAAAAACATCTAACTGCTAATATGCAGGTATACTAACAAACTGGCCTAAAGGAAACACAAAGCAACAATACATGCTAGAAACTTAAAATAAAACAAGAAATTGAACTGAGCCCAGTGAGCGTAGCAATCGTTAGGTCCACCTGTGACATAGGTGCCTGAATCGTTTGCTGAAGCTCTGACTGCATGTGCTAGGTGGACAGTAGCCATATCCACTGAAGTTCCAGGCAAGTCGCTTCAGGCTGCAGGTATATTAACAAACTGGCCTAAAAGAAACACAAAGCAACAATACATGCTAGAAACCTAAAATAAAACAAGAAATTGAACTGAGCCCAGTGTACGTAGCAATCGTTAGGTCCACCTGTGACATAGGTGCCTGAATGGTCTGCTGAACCTCTGACTGCATGTGCTAGGCGGACAGCAGCCATATCCACTGAATTTCCAGGCAAGCCGCTTCAGGCTGCAGGTATATTAACAAACTTGCCTAAAAGAAACACAAAGCAACAATACATGCTAGAAACCCAAAATAAAACAAGAAATTGAACTGAGCCCAGTGTGCGTAGCAATCATTAGGTCCACCTGTGACATAGGTGCCTGAATGGTCTGCTGAACCTTTGACTGCATGTGCTAGGTGGGCAGCAGCCATATCCACTGAAGTTCCAGGCAAGCCACTTCAGGCTGCATTGACAAAAATATCCAGTGTCTTTTTAAGAGCCGGAAGCACCCAGCTGGAGAAATCGCACCAGGTACTCAGACAAGGTACTAACAACAAGAATGAATGTACCTGAAATGGAGACAGAAGAAACTGTTATCACCTCCAGCTGCAGTGATTAGACTTGTACCCTACTCTCTTGCAATTTTACATAAACACTAGATCAATTACAGCCCAAATTGAACCCCAGTTACAACAAAACCATGAATTTAAATAATAATGAAATTCGCAAAAACCCTGAAATTCACAGACAATGTGCCCCACGCCGTGAACCACCAGAAAAAAAAATAAAAAAATAAAAAAATTATAATTTCTACAAATTAGATAGGATTCGCATCACTCAATTAAAAAAACCGAGAATATGCCCACACCACTGAATAACCTAACACTGAGTAAACCCAATTTCAGCCCAACAACAAAAGAACAGAACCCCAAAACTGGACCTTTGACAGGGCGCCTGCATTATAATTTGTTCATGATAATTTGTTGCTGAAATCCTCAGAAATTCAGCGGTGGAGGGTCTGCATTTCGATTGGGAATCGAACCGGTGAACAACGGTAGTCAATATCTCGAGTGCCTTGAGGCTCCTTACTCTAGAAAATGAAAAGCATGAAGGAGGATATCAAACGATACAAAAGCATGAGGAGGAGAAAATGAAAGCATGAGAAGGATTCGGAGTGTAGCGCATGCTTACCAGATGCCAGATGTGATGCCACGGCCAGATGCCAGATGCAATGCGTGAGAGAGATAATGAATCAAACACTTCGAATCAAACGGTGAATATTAATTCCATCGTGTAACAACGAAATCAATGGCGCAGGAAGGTACAACATGGCACTAGAAGGGAGTTCTTCCCAGAGGAACACCTTACGGCATAAAAATGTATTTACAACATGAAAGCATTTTTATCGACAGACAAAAATCAGTGAAGAGAATTCACGAATATAAAGACAGATTCACGATATCTGAGTGATGCCTGGTTGTGATACAGAATCGGCCATGGATCTGGTCCCACCAAAATTTGACAACGTCATTGTATCGATGTTGTCTCCGCCTCAAAAAATATATCCAACCACAGGTAAGTGCATAAATTTCACCCTTCCTTCTCCATCTAAAGATGAAAGTGTGATCCACTCCATCCTCAATGTAATGTATGCACAGCTCCAACCTTCATTCACGCCTCATAAATACTTTTTGCTCGTTTCTGAAGTGTGGTATAATATATTTCTCCACGGATAACTTGGGAAGCACAAGCCTACACTGTTGTTTATTGGCATCTGTCTCTGTTAATTGCTTCTCAATAATAACATCAAATCGCTTCTCTTGCTTATACCCACCAATGTATTTTCCGCTTCAACCATACTTGCATCTAGTGTTTGGCGCATGTTACTGGTCTCCATAGCACTAATCTCTTGCTTGAAACAAGAAACATTCAAATAATTCGTTGTTTTATAGGTTAAATATTCTATTTATTTATCCACAAAGCTCATGATTACAAGGATGAAGTACTTTGTTGTTTTAACACAATTATCTAATTATCCTTGATTTTCAAGTTTACATGTCCATTATTCACTCAGCTACTAGAGAGGGTAGTACAAGATTGACTTCATTCCATGCCACTTGAGCTTGAGCTATGGGAGGCTGAATTATATTTTGAATTTTTATTTAAAATTCCTTAAAATATTTTTTGGTGAGTTTTTATTTTTTTGTTATTTAAATTAATTTTTTTTAATCTAGAAATAGGTTTACTTCCCCGAAAATTTTTGTGACACTCAAATGGTGCCCAGTTTATAACTTAAATTTAAATTTGGGTAAATTTAATCAAAAAAATATGCCCAAAAACTCTCCAAAACATAACATAATTAAAACCCAACAAACTAATATAGATATAACACATTTACTGAATTTAATTAAATGAAAATTAATTTAAAATATATATTCAAAAATCAATATATTTCTAAATACATGTACTAATTAATACAAAGATTATATATTTTCAAATATAGAGATAAACTAATGGGTTTTCATATTATAGAGATCGACTAGCTTATTCATCGAATAAAAAAGAAAATTAGGTGAAGGAAGTGGAGGATTCAATTCGGCATATCTTGTAATCATAACCATGGAAATTTGAGGTTTTCGTCAGTGTTTTAGTTGTAGGAAGGTAAACTGAATATAATGGAAGGTGCTCAATAAAAATTAAGAGTGAAGGGAAATATTGAGTCGAATGTAATATTTAGGGTAAATATTAGGTAAAATTTAATAATATTACATTTTAATTAGTATTTATTCTCACCCTTCGCCACTATTTATTAGGTGGGGGTGGCTATAAATATTGGGTAACATATAATATTGTAATATTATATTTTATGTAATTAA
>APFE031028423.1:2722-30079 GCA_000404065.3 Pinus taeda | reverse complement strand
TTTCATAGAGATTAAACCGAGTCTTTAATAAATTGAAAAATGAGAATACTTTTATATATACATATGTGAAATTTATATAATATAAATAATATTATAAAGAACTAGGATAGATGCATCTTAACCAAGGATCCAAGCGATAAGAAAGAAAAGTAATTAACAATGATAGAGGAAAGATAGTGCATGATTCTTTTAATTTTATTATTACTGTAATTTCTTTAAAACGATTGATCCAGAATATAGGCTTAATATTTTACAATGATTTTTTGTTGTTGTTAATTTAGATATTTTCTTAAATACAATACAATGGGATCATATTTAAGGAGGATGAGATGGAAGGGGGAATAAAGTGTTGGAGAGAGACATAGAGGTGAGAGACATAGTGAGAGAGAGAAAGGAAGAGAGAGAGGAGGGGGAGAGAGGGAGAGAGAGAGATGTATTTGGAGGGGAAAATATAGGGAGTGACAAGGAAGAGATGGAAAGAGAGAGAGAGAGATAGATATATATGGAGAGAGAGTATGTATGTTTTGGGGGTGAGAAGGAGAGACAAGGGGAGATAGAGATATAGATGGGGCAAGGGAGGAGGTAAGAGAGAGAGAGAGAGAGAGAGAGAGAGAGAGATGGGGAGAGAGAGAGAGAGTGACATATGTTTAGGGGGTTGAGATAGAGATAAAAATAAGGAGAGATGGAGGGAGGTATAAATATATACAACGGGGATAGAGAGGAAGGAAGAGAAAGATAGAGAAAGTTAGGGAGAGGCAGATAGAGTGAGACAGGGGAGAAAGTGGGGGGGAGAGAGAGAGAAGGAGAGGGGGAGGGATATAGACAAAAAATGGAAGGTGGAGAGAGAGGGAAGAAGAAAGAGTCTCATAGAGACATACATACATAGAAGTTAGATCTAGAAAATCATGAATATTTTAGATTTTCAATGTGGTTGTTGATTTCTAATTCTATTTGATCGCATGCACTATATGCATTGATTTCAGTGTAGATGTTGATTTATAATTCTAATTTAATACCTTACACTAGATGCATTGATTTTAGCGTCGATGTTGATTTCTACTCCTATTTAATTGCTTGCACAGAATGCATTGGTTTTAGTGTAGATGTTGATTTATAATCCTATTTGATCGCTTACACTATATGCATGGATTTCAACGCAGATGTTGATTTCTACTAATTTGATTGTTTGCATTAGATGCATTGGTTTTAGTGTATATATTGATTTCTCATCCTATTTTATTGTTTTCACTAGATGCATTGATTTTAGTATAAATGTTGATTTATAATCTTATTTTATTGTTTGCATTAGATGTCTTGATTTTAGTGTAGCTGTTGATTTCTGATTTGATGCAACAAGATGTATGATGTACATTAATTTCAAAGTAATTAGATTAATCATGTGCATTGATTTCAGTGTAAGCACAACTCTACCTCCTCCGTCTATATCTCTATCTCCCATCGTCTCTCCTTCTTTATCTCTCTATCTTAGCCCATAAACATACACACTCTCTCTCCCTTTCCCCTCCCTCTCACTCTCCATATTGAAATATCTTCCTCCCTCCCTGTGTTTTCCTCTCTCTTATTCCCTCTACCACCCATCTATATGTCTATCTCCCATTGTCTCTCCTTCTCACCCCGAAAACATACACACACTCTCTCAGTGTAAGCACGTAATAATTATTCAACCATAAATACAATACTTGAATTTTCATCCTAAATAAAATGTTTGCTTACCTAAAATGTTTTCTTCTTGAAACTATAAACTATTTATAATTTGGTAGATTCTTGTTATTCCCATTTTCCATCATTCAACATTGTTAATTACTTTTCATTCAAACACTGTAATAGAAAATAACTACCATTGAAAAATATTTGGAGCGTAACACTCCATAACTCACAATGATTGATTTTCGAGAAAACTACTATTAATATTGGAGAGCAACAGAGATAAGGTATGTTGTTTACTATAGTAGCTCGAGTCAAATATTTGAATGGTCTATGATTCCAACTACTCTTTTCGTATGATCAATATGAGAAAATGGAAAAACTAATAAGTGTGAAAATAGGAAGTCTCTCTCATCTCAACAAACTAAGGTAACTAAGCATATTTTAAATTAAATTGACAAAATTAATCTTAGAAATATTTTGCATATTTAAAATGATCAAAATAATTAGATGTTCAACGAATTTTGTATGACTGCACACAACTAAAACTAGCATAGATCCATCTTAACACCAGATCTATCAAGCACCAAGAGGGATCAAATATCTCGAGGTGCAAACCTTTCCTCAAGTTTTGCACTGAAAAAATAGGTTTGCACCTCTAGAGATTTGATCCCTCTCAGTGCTTGATATATTTGGTGTTAAGATGGATCTAGGGTAGTTAGAAAATAAAAATGATAAATTAAATGAAAATTAATTTAAAATATATATTCAAAAATCAATATATTTCTAAATACATGTATTAATTGATACAAAGATTATATATTTTCAAATATAGAGATAAACTAATTCGTTTTCATTTCTTTTTATTGAGAGGATGGAAGCATGTGGATTAGGGTAGTGCCTTTGCAACTATTTCAACTTAGAAGTCAAACCAAATTTCAGTTGAAACCAAGTTGGGTTTTTCTATGACTAGGGGACACCAATAAGTTGAAGTGGTGACAATGCACATGGTGGGGAGCCCAAGGGCAATTGATGGAGGAGATGGCTACAAGATCATTCAAGGATGTCGCGATGAGAGCCTTACCTACTGCAAGTAATATAATGATTGTGGGGTTGCACAAAAGATTCCAACTGGCATGGTAATAATTGAAATTGAGGCCCCACCCAAATCATCCAACCCAAAGATTCTAACAAATGGATGCCTAGATAAGACTCACAAAACCCCAAGTATGAAGTAACCTTGACTAAAGTGGGACAGTATCAAATACATGAGACACCATTCCCTTATAGGCAAGTTTCTAGGTCTTCATCCTTCTAATAAGGCTATTTTCCATTGGATACTATCTAGATGGAAGGTTAAAGGTCAAATGGACCTAAAATTAGGCTCAAAATATTTATTTATAGTCATTTTTCACTGTGCAAAGGATAGCGAGAATGAACTAGGTTCAAACCACCGACTATGAAAATGTCTTATTCTTCTTGTAAAAATGCCATGACCAATCAAAAGAAAAATAAGTAAGACAACCAAGACACAAAGATATTTAACAATATATTTGAAACCATTTCTAAACTAAGAGGGGAAGTGATGCCAAGTGAATATTCTTAAGACAACTAGTTTAGGATTCAACAACAAACTCACAAGGAAGCTAAAAATCTAAAGAAATGAAAAAACGATCCAAATTAAGGCAATCCAATTCTAAATAGGAGGGAGAGATGAGAATGGTGGATGTATTAGTTCTTATTAACCTCACAATGAAAAGAGAATTGTTCACCTTGGATAACACTGAATTAGACATCCAAGCTTTTATAGAGGAGAAGAGAGAGATCCAACTCCAACATCTCATCGAAGACCATCTCCATCAACTTCAACAAGAGATAGTTAAAGGAGAAAGAAAATTCCTCATAGAACTGGCCTATGAAGCATCCATAGGTAGACTTGGTGTTAGAAGAAACCCTCTTATACCAGTTAAGAAAGGAGGGGAAATAAAAGAAGAAGGGATGTCAATCAACTAAATAGAAAGTTAACTCAAGCACTTGCTTTCCTCATTGATTCGAGATAGATCGTAGGCCTTCAAGAAAATTACTCCTCCCCTCAACCAAGAATTGATCAACAAAGATCATAAAATAAAATATAAAATGTCTTAATTTCCCTTGAAACAAAGGATGTTGAAAGGCCAAATGTGTTGATTTTTTGTTCAAGAAATAAAATCTGACTCCTCTCCCATGGTTAGAATAGTAGCTAATTTTTGGAAAGGGTCAACTCCCAATGATGTGGAACCCTTATCATATTTGTGTCTAAATCATAACCTTCTCGCAGTACGTGATAACTATTAAGCAAAAAGTTATACATTTTGCAAAAAAAACATGTCTGGCCAATATCTATACCCCCTTGACCCCTTTGGAGGGGCATGGTTTATTGGATCAATTCAATACATTAGGATAGATCCATGAGATAATTGATTGATAGTTGTAGGGGATTTTAATATTATTTCCAACCTACAAGTAAAATGTGGAGGCATTCACAAATTAGATATGGACACCCAACTCATTAAATCTAGTATTAATAAACTACATATGATAAATGTTCCAACCGATAATGGTTTATTCACCTAGAACAATTATATAGGAGGGGCACACCAAATTGTTATTAGGTTGGAGCAATTCTTAGTCTCTAAATCCTAGTTTTAATCAATCTAGCTGACGGTAGATGCGATCCTCCCCTTCTCTAGATCATACCATTGATATGTTAATGTGGGAAGATGGAGTCCAACAAAGACCCCGCCCTTTCAAAAAAAATAGAAGGATTGATTAGAGTACCTAGATTTCATTCCAAGTGTATCCTAATGGTGGAAGGAAATAAAAGCACTTTCAATACTAAACTGCATCAAATTTGGTAGCGCTTAAAGTATTTTAAGGGGAGCACAAAAAATGGAATAAATAATGCTTTGAAATTTTTTTTGAAGAAAAAATGTATTTGAAACAAGAGATGGATGATATTCAGTGCATTCTAACCCAAAAAGGAACCAATTATGCCCTTCTCAAATCAAAATAATATTTCACACAAGAACTACATAAATGTAAACTTCAAGAAGAATCCCATGGAGGTAGAAATCAAGAATTAGCTAGTTAAAGAAGGAAACTGGAATATTAGCTTCTTCCATAATTCTCTCCTTCAATGAAGAAGTTCCAACCACATTTCTTCTTTAAAAATAGATCAAGGGATGAAGATTGAGAAGGATGAGGAGATAGAAAGGGACTTAATCAAAACACTTTTATTCCCTACTTCATGAACTTGATGTGGATCACCCCTCACCAGTTAAAATGTTATATAATATATTCCCCTATGGTCACAATAGAACATAATAGTAATCTAATGTATACAATATGTTTTGAAGAGGTTGAGAAGGTAATCAAATATATGGCTCTAGAAAAATCTATAGGCCCTAATGTGTCCATCATAAATTCTTACGAGATTGGTAGTACATCTTTGTAAAGGATATATGGGAAGTAATAGAGGAATCTAGGCAGTCAAGATCAATCCTTCAAAACTTTGAGTCAACATTCCTTTCTCTAATTCCAAGAAATAAAGAGGCAAATCCTCTAGATAAGTTCTACCCCATACCTCTGTATTGTTTTCTATAAGATCATTACTAAGCTCATAGATAAACATCTCAAACCATGTCTCAATTCCATTATATCATTAGATTATGGAAGATTTGAGGAAAATTTCCAAATCCTAGCTAGATATATCCTTTCCCGTGAATTTATTCACTATTTAAAAATGTATAAATGCATGAGGATGCTAATGAAGTTAAATATCTGTAAGGTTTATGATTATGTGCCCTAGAATTTTCATTTTGAAATTATTCAAGCCTTTCCATAAGGAATGGACATCATGGGTTCTTTTATTTCTTCTCCCTTCTATTACATCTTGGTTAATGGATATGCATATAAGCCCTTCAATCCTTCGCAAGGAATTCATAAAAGGGGACCTTAAGTCTCCCTTGATGTATGCCATTATTTCTAAAGGGTTGGGTCATTTTATCAAATGATAAGTTTCTACTATCTTCATTCAAGGCCTCTCTCTTGCTCCTAACATGGACCCTCTCTCCCACCTCTTGTTTGTGGATGCAACCCTCCTATTAAGGACCCCATCCATGGCAAAGCTAAAGGCTTCAAAGAAACACTAAATACCTTTAACTTAGCATGTGGAGTAATCTTTAATAAATATAAAGCCAATATCTTATCTTTTAATGTTCATGTAGTCATTCAAAGGAATTTCCATTGTATCCTAGGTCTTTAACAAGCTTCCCTTCCTTTTAGATGTTGGGGATCCCCACTTGATCTAGGTGGTTATTGGTGGCCACCTTCCTATTCCACTTGGATCACCACCATTGTTTCTTTCAGTTTTCCAGTTTCCTTAATTGTAGCACAATTTACTATTTTTAATGGTTTTTTGGTCCTGAACTTGTGGAGCAGTTTTGAGGCCTTAAACGATGTTTTTCTAGAAAACGGGAAAATGAAAGTCTCTAAATTCCATGAGCATTCGAAATTCATAGTCCTCATATATAGTATATAATATTATATAATACATTGTAATTATATTATATTATGATATGTTAATTATATGTTGTATGTAATATGTATATGTATATGTATATGTATATGTATATGTATATGTATGTATGTATGTATGTATGTATGTATGTATGTATGTATGTATAGATATTTCTAATGAGGTATCATGGCCGTGAAACAGAGATCATATACCTAAGTTACGACCCTCAGAAGTTGATGTACCAGTTTACCCCAAATGGGCCCATAGTTTTGGCGCTTCATCTCCTTTAAGTTTTTGGATCTTTATGGTTTTCCTTTGTTTCTCAATGATGAATATGCCTTAGAGCCTCACTACAACATAATTCAGTGGCAAGTATCTTCCACATCACTTCTCATAGATAAGCTACCATCACTCGAGCTAGTTTATTTCCATTTCTGTATGTAAGCATATTTCAGTTCTTTGATATTAATGAAATGAAGTTTTATTTTTGTTGCACCTCTGTGCTTATGTGTATATCTATATTTTGTTTCGTTCCTGCATAAGTCTAGATCAATGGTACCAAAGGGGTTTGCTCTTTCTCTTTTTTCTTTACATGTCTCCAACGGGGTTAGGGTATAAGGAGTTAGGGCTCAAACTAATTGAACCTTTGCAAGAGCAGCCTCGCAAACCCCAACAACCTCCCATGGAGGAAGAAAACAAAGATGGGGGGTAGGAGATCCTTTTAAAATATTGCTCGAGGAAGCCCTCGAGAAACAAAGGAATATGATGATGGATAACTTTTCCTAGATCCTTCAGAGGCTATCCACAAGCAACAGATATTCATCCAAAAACCACTCTGGAGCCACCACTACTTCTAATCTACAAGTTAAATTTGACATTCCCATATTTCGAAGGAAGATAGATGCAAACACAATAGATATATTATTAAATTTGTTGGAAGGATATTTTTTAGTTCATGACTTTTCCAATCCGGAAAAGACTACTTTTGCACTCCTCAAAGTTGCCCCACGTGTCAAGGATTAGTGGGAAACCTACTATGAACAATAGGATGAGAGGGAACCCTCACTGTTTTCAGTTGTACCCACTTTGAATTCTTTCTGACATGCCATCAAGAAATAATATCGTCCTATCAGTAGATATGAAGATAAATACATAAAGTGGACCATGATGTGGCAAGGAAGGGACCAAGATGTGCCAAAGTTCACAAATGTTTTCCATATCATTTGCACAAATCTCGGTATCAAGGATTCTAAGGAGAATTTGGTACTCAAGTACCACAACTATCTACACAAGTACATAAATGATGAGATAGAGTTCCTAGACATCTCCTAACTTATAACCGTCTATTGATACATTATTAAGATCGAGCAAAATTTTAAACATAAGAAGCAAGACTTTAGATCTGTGAATCTGAAGCAAGGGAAAGGCGCCCCCAAACTACAGAACATAGGACAAAGCCAAGAAAGGGTGACCTAGGATAACTTGTTGAAGCTGCAAGAAAAGAACAACACCATGAGGATAAAGAAGGATATAGGGAAATGGTGTGATTTCCATAAGAGCCCCACTCACAACACAAGTGAGTGTTGAGCCAGGATGTCACTGGTGGCCGAGCTGAAGACTTCCAATTCAGATGCATGTTTCGACTCTGAGCCAGAAGCCAACAATGGGAATGAAAAATGGAATCATATTATTGATGTGGAGCCTAGCGCCATCATTACCATGACCAATATCTAGAAGGATGAGCTAAAGATGCAGAGGAGGGTGAGTGGCTCTTCCACTCATAGATGTGGGTGAAGGGTTCTCTGTTATAGTTTATTGTCAAGAGAAGGACCCAAGAGAACCTCATTTCAGTAGAGTTCATGAAGAAGTTGGGTGTATCGACCAAACCACACCCTATACGCCATTGAGTGGCTTCACCAAGGGCAAGATCTCCGCATCAACCAATAGTGTCACCTTCCCTAAAACATCAAGCCCTTCACAAATGAGGTACTATCTGATTTTGCTCCTCTTGAAGTTTGTGATTTATTATTAGGCCACTCATACTTGTGGAAGGGTCATGTCGTGTATGCATATAGGCCTTGCACTGTTATTATTACTTTAGGCAATACGTTGTACATGATACCAAAGGTAGCATCGCCTAATCCCATTTCTTTGATCACTGCAACGAAATGTAGTAAGATCATTTCCATGACCAAGAATTTGTTTTTCCTTGTGATTCGCCCTCATGACAAGAAGAAGATTATGGTTGCAACCTTTAAACAAGGCTCCTCTACACATCAGCAGCAAATGGACAAAGTTGTGGATGAGTAGAGGGACATCTTCACCTCACCCACAGGGGTACCTCCACATTGTCAAGTCAAGCACTCCATCGATTTGACCCCGGGCACATTGCTACCAAATGGACCGATCTATCAACACTCTGTTCTAGAGAATGATGAAATTAAGAGGCAGATTCAGCAGTTGTTGCAAAAAGGGCACATCAAGCCAAGTTCATCACCATGTGGGAGCTTGATTGTGTTGATATAGAAGAAGGTTGGAAGATGGAGACTTTGTATTGACTATCGGGAGCTAAACAAGATCACTGTCTAGAATAGGTATCCGATCTCATAGATTGTTGACATTCTAGACCAACTCAATCGACCAAGTATTTCATCAAAGATGTACTTAAATTCTGGTTCTCACCAAGTACCGATCAAACCCTCCAATGTGTGGAAGACTACCTTCAAATACAAGGAGGGCCTTTTCGAATGTTTGTTCATGCCTGTCGGGTTGATGAATCCACCTACAACCTTCATGAGGATGATGGACGACATCTTATGACCCTTCACCAACTCATTCGTGGTGGTTTATTTGGATGACATTTTGATCTTCAACCAGAGTTTGGAAAAGCACCTCCACCATATTCGACAGGTCCTCCAAACCCTACAACAACACAAGTTGTTTGCCAATTTGGAGAAATGAATTTTTTTTATGACCCAAGTTCAATATCTGGGGTACACCATTGATTAGGAGGGTGTGCATATGGAACCAGCCAAGATACAAGTCATTCGGGATTGGCCAGCCCCAACCACTCTAACAGAGCTCCATAGCTTTATGGGTCTTGCCAACATCTACCGCAAGTTTGTGTTGGGGTCCTCTCATATCACTTGGCCTTTAGGTCAAGTCTCCAAGGGAGGAGCGAAAGAAAAATTCTTTTGGTCTGAATCTCAAAAGAAGGCATTTTTTGAGTTGAAGCAACACCTCTGCTTTGCACTAGTGCTCACATTTCCAAACTTGCAACAAGCATTTGAGATCAAGATAGATTCCACCAACTATGTTATTGGTCTAGTTGTTACTCAGCAGCGGCATTGAGTGGCATATCATAAGGAGACACTTTCAAATCTAGTTTGAAAGTATCCCACCTATGAGGAAGAGATGTATTCCATTGTGTAGGTCTGCTAACAATGAAAGAATTATATTATGGGGAAGGAAACGGCCATCCACATAGACCACCAACCCTTGCAATTCATTTAGTCATAGGGGATGTTGTAAACCAATTTCCATAAAAAATGATCCACATACCTGGAACAATTCCATTTGAACATTAAGTACAAGCAGGGAAGCACCAACAATGTTGCAAACTTCCTTAGCTGACCATCGGTCATGGCCGCTAGAAAATGTGCTCGAATCTTGCGGGCACGAGACTGTGGGGTTGCTGCATCTTTAGAAGAGCGACTGAGAATTTGACAACACAAACCAGACGCTCCTCGAAGGCAAGCAAGTTCCAAATTTTCACCTTCAAGATGCACTATTATGTCACTTGGGACACCTTTGTGTTTCTTTAATAGAGCTTTCCAAGATGATTTGGGAGGCACACTACAGTCAATTCATTCAACATTTTGGGGTCGAGAAAATAGTGGCAGTGCTGCAGAAGTTTTTCTATTGGTCAGACCATTGACAAGATGTTGGGAAGTACATTAGATCCTGCACTGCCTATGTCATTTCCAAACTAACCATCAAGAAGAAAGGCCTATATACTCCTCTTCCTAATCCTACTCAACCTTGGGAATTTATCTCCATGGATTACATATCAGGCCATCCTTTTACTAAGCGTGGCAATGACTACGTTTTCATGGTCATCGACAGATTCTCTAAGATGGCTATTCTAGTGGCCTGCAACAAGAGTATCATAGAAGAGGCCACTACTAAGCTCTTCTTTGAACAAGTGTGGGTACACTTTGGAATCCCATAGTTCATTATCTCGTATCGGGACAGAAGGTTCCTAAGCACATTTTTGTTGGGTCTTTAGTCGATGTTGGGTACCAAGCTCGCTTAGTCCATGGCTTTTAACCACTAATCCATTAGCCAAACAAAGGTCATCAAGAGCATGATCATACATATTCCACATGCGTGCAAGTCAAAGCATCCATGCAAATGGGATGAAATCCTCCCTTATGTTCAGCATAGCTACAACAGAGTTCTCCATATCTCAACTAGCCATGGCCCCTTTTAGGTGGGATTGGGATTCCAACCACTTTGTCCCATTGATGTGGTCATACCATTTGCAGCTACTCAGTTAGATTCAGATCCTATCCAATGTGAAGCTAATCAGGATAAAAAATTCATTGAGCACATTGAACACATCTACCAGCATGTCCATGACATATTGGACAGAGCCAATGGTAAGTACAAGCAATGACATGATCAAAATCAGGTACCACACAAGTTCCAAGTGGGCGGTAATATTTGGCTACATCTGCAAAAGGAACACCTCACTAGGCCCCACCGTAAGCTTTTCCCACTCCGATATGGGCCATACACAATTACCAAGGTTATAGGGGACAGTTCCTATGAGCTTAGAATTCCATCGTTCCTTGGCCTGCACTTAGTATTCAATTTGGACCGCCTTTGGCCATACTTTCCACCATTGATGGACACATCAACATTGTAGAAAAGCTCACACTTGAAAATTTAAACCTAGACTGCATGGAACAAACTACAACTGAATATATAATGGACACATAGATAAATAACACTCGCTAACAGAGGATCCACCTATATTGAGTTGTTAAAGCAGGTTGTTGGGTGTGGATCTTGATTATCTTCTTTTTTCAGAGGTATCATTGAGTTTGACCCCAGTTCATAACGGGGCAACAACAATGCCCATTTGATCATAGTCAAGAGGGTCCAAAGGGGTAATGACAATTTTATGAGGCCCCCCCATGGTGGGGGTTCAGGGGAAGCATCACTAATGCTAAAAATATATGTAAAATTACCTTGTAAAATATTGTAATCTTGTAGTCAATATGATTCATTCACTAGGAGGATGATCTGATGGTAGAATTTATATTTAATTTAGAGTTTTTTTTCCCTGGAAGGAAACCCCTCGCAATATATGAAGAAATTGTATTGCAGCTATGTATATGTGTATTCTGAGAGAGGAAGAGAGAGGATATTTTCTTAGAGTGAAGAGGAAATTACAACGGATATGTTGTAGGTTGTATCTCTTCATTTTGCTATATAACGTAAAGGAAGGACTAGTTGTTTCTCCAGAGGCATAGCCCAAATTGGGTGAACCACGTATATCTGTGTCTCTCTTATTTTATGTGTTTTCTATGTTTTTGTTTCTATAATATTTTATGTGTTCCATTTCTCTGTAATATATAATTTTCTAATAACTTGTATCAGAGATGAAGGCCTATTTGGCCAATAAACTGGCAAGAGAGAAGGGTTCCTGGTTTGAGTAGGAGCTGTGGCAGAAGATGGTAGGTTTAGGGTCGGGAAATTTAACGGCAAAAATACCAAATGTATAAGATGCAAATGGAATATTATTTGTATCTAAAATATTTGTACCTAGCGTTGAGCAGAAAAACAAAGAAATTGATGAGTATGACAGACACGGAATGGGAGATTCTTGATCGAAAGGGACTTGGAACAATACTGATATGCCTAGTGGTGTCGGTAGCCTTTAATATTTCAATGGAAACAAAAACTAAGGGTTTAATGTTGGCACTGGAAAAACTATATGAAAAACCCTCATCCTTAAATAAGGTATTCCTTATGAAGCATTTATTTATTATGAAGATGTCAGAAGGTGGATCTATTGCTGATCATTTAAATGAATTTAATATGGTTACCAATCAGTTAAGTTATGTAGGGGACTTTTTGATGATGAAGTTAGGGCTCTGTTATTTCTTTGCTCATTTCCAAAAAGTTGGAATGGTTTAGTTATGGCCATTAGTAACTATGTCTTTGGATCTAATGCTTTAAAGTTTGATAATGTTGTCGATGCATTCCTTAGCGAGAAAATGCAATGGAAAAGGTCCGGTGAGATATTAGGTAATGCTTTGAACTCAGATACTAGGGGAGAAAGTATGGAAAGAGGAAAGAGCCCAAGATATCATAGTAATTCAAGGAAAGGTAGATCTGAGTCTAGATCGGGGATAGTGTGTTGGAAACACGGGAAGAAAGGAAACTTGAAGAAATATTTTAAGTCTCTGAAGGGAAAAGAAGGAGACACACAACAAGAAAACAATCATGAAACGAATGTGATAGGAGATGTGTTGCAAGATGCTTTGATTATTTCATTAGAAAACATTATTGATGTCTGGATGTAGATTCAGGGGCCTCATTCTGTGCCACACCTAAGAGGAAACATTTTCATGATTATGTTCAAGTATATTTTGGACATGTTCATTTGGGTGATGATAAACCCTACAAAATCATTGGAATTGGCAAAATTTTCATATAATAGTATAATCTAAGACAATGGCTATTGAATGAGGTAAGGCATGTTCCAAATTTGAAGAAAAATATAATTTCAATAGGGGAGATGGGAGGTGAAGGTTGTGTAACTAATTTTACAAATAAAACCTAGAAGGTCACTAAAGAAACCTTGGTAAAATAAAAGGAGAAAAGGTTGGTACATTGTATTTATACAATGGTATTTCTAATTCCGTTAATTCTTTAACCTCCATAAGAGAAGATACAACATTGTGACATCATAGGCTCAGGCATGTGAGTGAGAAGGCATTGAAAACTATTCACTCAAGAAATTTGTTTCCAGCTTTGAAGCATGTTGATTTAAATTTTTGTGAGAATTGTTCTTATGGAAAATAGAAGCGAGACAAATTCCTCAGAGTTGGGAAAGAAAAGAAGAACGAAAAATAAGAGCTTTTTCATATGGACGTATGGCGACCTTCTCAGGTATCATCTCTTGATGGCTCTCATTATTATGTTACTTTTATTGATGATGCAACCTAAAAAACCTGGATATATTGTATTCGAAATAAATCTGATGTATTTGATACTTTCAAGAAATGGAAATCTTTGGTTGAGAATGAGATAGGAATGAAGTTGAAGAGTCTAATATCAGACAATGGAGGTGAATATTGCAGCAAAGAGTTTGATAAGAATTGTTCAAAGCATGGAATTCATAGAGAGAATATATTTCCAAGAACATCACAGGAAAATGGTGTGTCATAAAGGATGAGCAGGAAAATCATGGAGCATGCAAGGTGCATGAAAATGCATACATGATTGCCTTTAAAAATTTGGGAAGATATTGAAGATACTATTGCTTATCTAATAAACAGAGGGCCTTCAAGTTCCTTGGATGCTGGTATTACAGAGGAAGTATTGACAAGTAAAAAGGTAAACTACTCACTTTTAAATACTTTTGGTTGTGAAGTTTTTCTTCACATTAATAAAGAAAATAGAACAAAGCTTGAGGAAAAATCAAAGAAATGTACCTTTATTGGATATGGTCTTAATGCTTTTGGTTATCGATTTTATGGTTATGAAAATCACAAAATCATTAGGAGTAAATATGTCATATTCAATGAAAGTATATTGTATAAAGACCAGATGCAAGAAAAGAAATAGGAAAAATAAAATAGAGAATACAAAGTGCTTGGTGAAATCATATAAAAAGTAAATGTGTCTGAAAATCATAATGATCAATAGCCATAACAAAAACAACCACAACATCAACAGTGATCCGGATTTAAACAGGAACGCAATAAAATATAGAGATAGCCATATACACAAATATGCAACAGAAATAATGCTTCATTTCATTAATGGAAAATACTGAAATATGCTTACAACCAGAATTGGAAATAAACCAGCTAGGGCGATGGTAGCTTATCTCTGAGAAGAGATGTGCGGCTACATGCTTCTGAACTGTTCCGAACTGTGTTACAATGAGGCTCGAAGGCCTATTTATTGTTGAGAAACAATGGAAAACCCTTCACATTCCAAAACCTAACCCTAGAAGATGAAACGCCAAATTGTGGCCCCATTTTGGGTAAATTGGTACATCAATTTCCCGGGGTCGTAACTTTGGCATATGATCTCCGTTTGACGCGTATGATAGCTTGTTAGAAAGATCTATCTGAGAAATACCACTTTGGGAAGGGCAACATCGGTCCATGGACCCATGTTGCCCGCAGATTTCCCAAAAAACGTCGTTTAGGGCCTCAAAACGGCTCTGGAAGTTCAGGACCCGAAAAATTGCTAAAAATAGTAAGTTGTGCTATAATTAAGGAAGCTGAAAATGCTGAAAGAGGCAATTGTGGGGGTCCAGATGGACTTGGCAGGTGGCCACCAATATCCACCTGGATCATTCCTCCCCCCTTAGGAAGCAATGGTCCCCATTGCGTTGAGTTCCTTCATCTGCTGAACTTGTCCTGCAATCTTTGATGTGTCCAGTAATGGTGGGAAGCATGGTCGATGATGGTCCACATTGAACACTTGGTGCAGGTGAAGGAATGGATGAATGTTGTGTTCAAAGCATTGTTTCCCGTAGCCTTGGTACTGGTGTAAGGACCTTGTCGGCGTGGTCGAGCTTCTGATGGGTTCTTGTAAGGCGTTCTTTCTGTCGATGCAACCAAACTTTGTTGCCCTCCTTGAACTTGTGTGGTACCCCTGTGGGTGAGGAGAAGTTGTTCCTATGTTCTGTCATGACTGTATCCCTCTGCTGTTGCTGCTGCGTGGAGGAACCCTTTGTAGGGGTCATGGATGTAGCAACGATCTTCCCCTTACTTTGGGAGTGAACTAGACAGATGAATTTCCTGGTTTGGGAGATGAGTTTGCTGCCTTTCTTAGCAGTGATCAAAGACGTGGCGGTAGGTGGGGCTACCTCCAGTATCCTGTATAATGAATCACCCAAAGAAATAATGACAGCACAGGGCCTTGACTCATACACAACATGTTGCCTCCACAAGTATGGCTGGCCTAATAATACATCACAAACATCCAGAGGTGTAACATCACACAATACCTCATCTGTGAATGGTTTGATGCTGTAGGGAAGGTGGCACTACTGACGAACTTTGAGATCTCGTCCTTCATGAAGCCACCCGATACTGTACAGTTGTGGGTGTGGCGTAGTCAGCAGGACCAGCCGCTTCATGACCTCTGCTGAAATGAGGTTATTTTGGCTGCCACTATCGACAATGAATTGCAGCGGCGAACCCTTCACCCACATTTGTGAGTGGAAAAGATGTTCCCCCTCCTCTGGGTCTTCTGGCTCATTCTTTTGGATCTTGGCGGTAGCAACAGTGGCGCTGGGATCCACATCAATGATCTGCTTCCCTTTTCCATTCCCCTTGTCGGGTTCTCGTTCAGGATCGGAACATGCATCTGATTCGGTAGCCTTCAACTCGGCCATCAGTGATTGCTTGGTCTGACACTCACTTGTGTTATGAGTGGGACTCTTGTGGAACTCATACCACTTTCCTGTGTCTTTTTTCGGCTTCACAGTGTTTTTCTTTTGTTGCGGCTTTGACGGGTTGTCTTGGGTCACCCCGCCTTGGCTTTGTCCTTTGGGCTTCGAATTTGTAGATCGAAAGTCTCGCTTCTTCTGTTTGAACTTTTGCTCGATTTTGACAGTGTATCGGTATGTTGTGCCAAGTGAAGAGATGTTCAAGAAATCCATCTCTTCTTGGATGTATCTGTGTAGGCAGCCGCGGTATTTGAGTATCAAATGCTTCTCTGAATCCTTGATTCCCAACTTTGTGCGAAGGGTATGGAAAATATTGTTGGACTCCGGCACGTCTCGGTCTCGCCCCTGCCGCAGGGTGGTCCATTTGATGTATTTGTCCTCATAGCTTTTGACAGGGTAGTACTGCTCCTTGATGGCATCTCGGAATGAATCCCAAGTGGGTGCGGCTGAAAACAGTGAGCCTGTTCTTTCATCCTTCTGCTCGCAGTAGGTTTCCTACTAGTCCTTGATGTGGAGGGTTGCTTTGAGAAGAGCAAAAACAATCTTTTCCCGACTTGAAAATTCATGAACAGAAAAATACCCTTCTAGCAAATTTAACCATTTATCTACCGCATCTGCGTCTATCTGACCCTCGAATATGGGGATTTCAAAATTCACTTGTACCTTAAAGGGCGTGGCGTTTCCAGATTCGTTGCTGGAAGCCGATGCGTCACCTCTAGGTAGCCGCTGAAGGATCTGCGCAAAGTTATCCATCATCGCGTTCCTTTGCCGCTCGAGCGCTTCTTCGAGCAAGATTTCGATAGGATCTCCTGCCCCCTCATCTTTCTTCTCATCTGCCATGGGAGGCCGTCGGGATTTGCGAGGCTGGTCTTACAAAGGTTCGACCAGTTCAAGCCCTAACTCCTTATATCCCGACCTTGTTGGGGACATGCAAAGAAAAACAGAGAAAAAGCAGACCGCTCTGATACCACTGATCTAGATTTAAACAGGAACGCAATAAAATACAGAGATAACCATATACCCAAAGATGCAGTGGAAATAATGCTTCATTTCATTAATGGAAAATATTGAAATATGCTTACAACCAGAATTGGAAATAAACCAGCTAGGACGATGGTAGCTTATCTCTGAGAAGAGATGTGCGGCTACATGCCTCTGAACTGTTCTAAAATTTTTTACAATGAGGCTCGAAGGCCTATTTATTGTTGAGAAACAATGGAAACCCTTCACATTCCAAAACCTACCCCTAGAAGATGAAACGCCAAATTGTGGGCCCCGTTTTGCGTAAATTGGTACATCAATTTCCCCGGGTCGTAACTTTGGCATACGATCTCCGTTTGACGCATATGATATCTCGTTAGAAAGATCTATCCGAAAACTACCACTTTGGGAAGGGAAACATCAGTCCATGGACCCATGTTTCCCCCAGATTTCCCAAAAAACGTCGTTTAGGGCCTCAAAACGGCTCTGGAAGTTAAGGACCCAAAAAACTGCTAAAAATAGTAAACTGTGCTACAATTTAGGAAATTGAAAAATCTGAAAGAGACAATTGTGGGGGTCCAAATGGGATAGGTGGGTGGCCACCAACATCCACCTGGATCAAACAGGCACCTCAAACACCTGAAGGTGGTGTTAGAATATCTACCAAGATAAGTATACCCCTTGAACGATACTCTCCTTCATTATATTATGTATTGTTCACTAATTCTGGTGAACCAGAATGTACATAACCAAACATGGGACTTAGTGAGGATGCCCGCATGAAAACAAAATTAGGGAATAAATGGATTTATAGGTTGAAAAAAGAAAATTGAGGTAGAAAAAGATAAATCTAGACTTGTGGTGAAGGGGTTTGGACATAAGAAAGGTATAGACTTTGATGAAATATGTTATCTTGTTGTTAAAATGACTTGAATTAGAGCTATTTTAAGTCTAGTAGCAGTAGAAGATTTGCATCTTGAGTAGTTAGATGTAAAGGCAACCTTTCTCCATGGGGATTTGGAGGAAGAGATCTATGTAACAGCCATAAGGATATGAGGTCAAAGGGGAGGAGAAAATATTGTGTAGGTTGAAGAAGAACTTGTATGGCTTAAAACAGGCTCCAAGGAAATGGTATCTAAAATTTGATAGGTTTATGTTTGAACAAGGTTATACTAAATGTCACTCTTACGATTGTGTTTATATGAAAAGGAAAAATGATGGCAACTAGATTATATTGTTATTTTATGTAGATGGCATTCTTGTTGCAGGGTCTAACATGTAGGAAATAAATTCACTCAAAGGAAAATTGGAAAATTCATTCGCAATCAAGGATTTGGGTGCTACAAAACAAATCCTTGGTATGAGAATAACTAGAGACACGAAATATCACAAATTAACATTGTCTCAAAGTGAGTATATACAAAAGGTATTGAAAATATTTAATATGCAAAATGCAAAACTAGTTAGTACACCTTTGGCTAGCCATTTCCATCTAAGTAGATGTGTCCCAAGACATGGGAAGAGATGAATTATATGTCTAAAGTTCCATATGCGTCAGCAGCTGGAAGTTTAATGTATGCAATGGTCTGCAGAAGGCCTAATATTACATATGCAATGGGATTTGTAAGTAGGTACATGAAAAATCTAGGAAAAGAACATTGGATGGAAATGAAGTGGATTCTCGGGTATTTGAGAGGTACCAAAAATCAAGCATTATACTTTAGTGGTTCAAACATTTCTCTATAGGGATATGTTGATGTAGATATGATAGGAGATATAGGTAACAAGAGGAGCACCATAGAGTATGTGTTTACTATATATGGAACAACTGCCAGTTGGATTTCAAAAATGAAAATTGTTGTTTCAATTTCAATGATGGAAGAAAATTATGTTGTTGCTATAGAGGCTAGTAAAGAAATGATTTGGTTGCAAACGTTTATGGATGAATTGGGTAAGAGGTAGGAGATAGGCATGTTATACAATGAATGTCATTCATCTTGAATATAACTCAACATTCCATTCCAAGACTAAACATATACAACTCAGGTACCATTTCATATGGTCAGTGTTGGAAGATGGACAGTTGAAGTTGGAAAAGATACACACTAGCTAGAATCATATAGATATGTTAACAAAAGTTGTAACAAGGGAGAAACAAATATTCTGCTCAATTTTCATTGGTCTTCAAGTATGATGATGAAGATGAGAAATAACTAGGTCTACAGTGGAAGCATTTTCCAGCAAATGAAGTAGTGGTGGAGTTGCTATAATCAATATCCAAGTGGGAGATTGTTGGGTGTGGAGCCTGGTTATCTTCTTTGTTCAGAGGTATCAAAGCCTTGGACCCCAGTTCATGACGGATCAACAAAATTTCCTATTTTATTTCCATCAAGGGAGTTTGGGGGGGCGATGACGATTTTATGAGCCCTGCCCCCCTGGCTAGGGTCCACAGGAGGTGCCCCCGAAGATAAAATTAGATGTAAATTTTCCTTGTAAAATATTTTAATTTTGTAGTCAATATGGGTCGTTCATTAGGTGAACGATCTGACAGTAGAAGTTATGTTTAATTTATGGTTTTTTTCATAGATGCAAATCCCTCGCTATATATGAGGGAATTGTATTGCGACTATGTATATCTGTATTCTAAGCAAGGAAGAAAGAGGATATTGTGTCATAGTGAAGAGGAAATTATAGTGAAAATGTTGTAAGTTGTATCTCTTCATTTTGCTAGATAATGGAAGGACTAGTTGTTTCTCTGTGGATGTAGCCAAAATTGGGTGAACCATGAACATTTGTCTCTATTTTTTATGCATTTTCTATGTTTTTTTTCTACAATATTTTATGTGTTCCATTTCTTTATATATATAATTTTCTAACCATGGCCAACTCCTTTGCCAGAGAAAGTGGTTCACCAGGGACTAGGTTCAATAGAAGTTTCTCGATCTCATGGGGACACTCAATGCAGTGGGGACCATTGCTTCCTAATGGGGGAGGATGGATCCAAGTCGATATTGATGGGCACCCACCTATTCCACTTGGACCCCCACCATTGTTTCTTTTAGGTTTTTAGTTTCCTCAATTGTTGCAAAATTTACTACTTTTGGCAATTTTTCGAGTCATGAACTTCCAGAGTGGTTTTGAGGCTCTAAACAATGTTTTATTGGAAAATGGAAAAAAATGAGTGTTGAACTCATGTTTGTATTCAAAATTTTATAGTCCTTGGATAGATATTTCTAATGAGGTATTGTGTGCATCAAACGAAGACAGTATGCCAAAGTTACGACCCCTGGAAGTTGATGTACCAATTTACCCCAACGAGGCGCATAGTTTTGGTGCTTCACCTCCTAGGGTTACGTTTTTGGATGCTTAGGGTTTTATTTTATTTATAAATAGTAAATAGGCCTTATAGACTCATTGTAACATAGTTCAGAGGCATGTAGTTGCCACATCTCTTCTCAAAGATAAGTTACCATCACCTGAGCTAGTTTATTTCCATTTTTATGTGTAAGCATATTTTAGTTCTTTGATATTAATGAAATGAATTTTTAATTATATTTCACCTCTATGTTTATGTGTATATCTATATTTTTTTACATTTATACATAATTTTGGATCACTCGTACTAGATAAATCCCTGAGGAATACAGCTTGGGTATATCTTCTCCTTAAGCTTAAAACTATACTTTTGAGTTGGACCTTCCAATCCCTCTGTTAGGTCCCTATACTACTAGTGTAACCCCTTATTATTATTAGTGCAACCCCCATATTGCATTATTGTTCCGATATAGTCCCCATGTTGTTATTATTATTCCCCATAGAAGACCACTATTGTTATTATTGTGCCCCTACAATATTATTGTTATGTAGGCTCTAATTGTAATGGGACCCCTTAGACTCCTATATATAGAAAGGAGGTCTTGTCATTTATGTAATGTGCAAGAGGTTCCCCCTTGAAGAGGTTTATTTTGAAGTCGTTGATCTATCTGTTCTGCTATTTTGTAAGCTTGTTGCATAACATTTCATATCAGATTTTTGGATTGTAGGATTTTGCTGCTTCAAACAGGTCATCATGGAATTTTTGCTATAATTTTTTTCTAAGAAGTTTCAAAAGTTGAAACTAAAACCCTTTTCAGCTGAAATCTTGATGAACCTTAGGTATGGATTTCAAATCTTGTCTCTCTATGTGTTTGGGGATGTCATCCAAGGCAGTTAGGGTTTTTGCAGGCTCCCGAATTATATCACAAACAACTGACCTGGGGAAACTCGTCATAAATTTCTATTTGAGCATCAAATTGAAAATTTGTCGAATGTTATAGAAATATGACATACTGTAGTTTTATTTGTATCATTTTTGGGTCCAAAGGTCAAAACAATGGCACGTGGCACTCCGTACAACTTCCCTCTACTGAATTGTTCTATAATTAGGCCATCGTGGGATATTTGGGATAAATATTTATTGAAGAATACAATCTTGATCAAAATTGTGGGTTTGGAAAGAGGACTCAGAGGGCTACAACAGAACTAAATTTTGGACCTTAGAGTTCTAAAACTACAAAGAGACAACAGATTCAATATCAAGCTCCTACAAAGAAAAAAAAGGTGTGTAGTCTTTTTAAAATTTGGCATAAGTTTGGTTTGAAAATTTACTTTGAAGTAATTCAAAGGGCATAGTGAAGCATAATTATCTTTAAATGATGCCCCAAAGAAAGAAAATGGAAACACCTAGTAAACAACCTGAAATTTATACCATGTCTCATAAAGAAGAGGAAAAAATGCAACATGACATATCAAAATTATGAGACCAAGTGCAACAAATTTCACTTTCACAAAAAGTAACAGAAGCTAAGATGGATGGTTTAAAGAAACCGGTGGAAGCTAAGACGAATGGTGTGGAAGCTAAGATTGATGGAATGGAATCTAATATGGATGGATTAGAAGTAAACATTTAAGGTTTGAAGAAAAACATGGAAGGTTTGAAAGGAAGTTTAGCAAAATTGCCTCAAGAAATGCTTCCTAATGATGGAAAGGTAGTGGAGGAAACTAATGATGAGAAGAAAGGAAACATTGATCATGATTCCATAGAATATAGTGTTGGATTGAATACCCACCATGTTCTAAAGATCTATATGAGGAAGTTTGATGGCAAGGATCCCATAACATGGATACTACAGATGGAGCAATATTTTGATCTACATAATGTGAAAAACACACAAAAGGTACGCATTGCAACTTTATATTTAGAACCCAATCAGTTTGTATGGTATCAATGGCTTTGCTCTCGTAAAAAATTTTCACTTGGTCAACTTTTATGATGGAAATGATAACATACTACGAGGATACAAAAAACAACCCCTTCTTTAGCCAATCGATAAATCTCAAACAAAAGGGTTCAATAATGGAGGACATCGAGGAATTCCAAAAATTGAATATAAGGGTAAAAGGTATTATAGAGGAGCATAGAATTGATGTGTTCATAGGGAATTTAAAGGATAACGTCCAACATGAGGTTTGCCTTTGGGAGCTTGATTCATTAGAGAAGGCATTCAGGTTGGCAAGAAAATTTGAAAACAAAATTATGGCAACAAGGAATCCTACCACTCACAACTATAAATATGGAAGTGTTTCTTCCCCTAGCCTTCCACAATGTAAAAGGTTGACACAAAAGCAATTGGAAGAAAAAGGAGAAAAAGGGCTTTGTTATAGTTGTGATAGAAAATACACTGAAGGTCATAACTCTGCTGAGAAGAAATTAGTTTACATAGATTGTGAAGAGGAGGAAGAAAAGAAGTTAGGAACATCGAAAGAAAATGATATACACTATAAATGAACCCTAGAGAAATAAGAACTAAATCCAACCATATCTTGTAATGCATTGATAGGAATTACCACTCCTCGAAATCTCAAGATAGAAGGACATTTCAAGAAGAAAAATGTAATAGTGTTAATTGATTCAAGTAGTACACATAATTTTATTCATTGTAAGATATCCAAGGAATTAAATTTCTTCCTATATCTAGCACCAGAGTGTCAAGTGATGGTTGCAAATGGAGGAAAAATAAATTTCTATGTGAAGTGCCATAATATCAAGATATCCATGGGAGAATATGTAATTAATAGTTCAATGCTTTCCATTCCAATGGGTGGTGCTCATGTTGTACTAGGAGTCCAATGGCTACAATCTTTGGGTGTGATTGCTTTTAATTTTCAAGAAATTTTCTTGAACTTTGTTTGGGAAGGAAAGGAAGTTGAATTATGGGGTATCGTAAGGAAACTGGGAAAGATAATCAGCTCTAATAGCATGACAAAGATTCTAAAGAAAGAATAGTAGGGTGTAATTGCACAATTATGTTCACTAGAGGTTCCCACATTGAAATCATCTATTTCCCGAGATCTCCAAAATGTTTTGGAGAATAATTCCAAGGTATTTGAGACTCCCAAAGGCCTCCCACCTATTCATTGTCATGATCCTTCTAGTCATTTGATTCAGGAAGTTTTCCCTCAAACATCAAGCCTTACAAATATCCATATTCCCAAAAGAGTAAAATTGAACGTATGGTTGTAGAAATGCTAGAGATTGGTATAATTCAACATAGTCAATGTTCTTTCTCTACTCTAGTGGTATTGGTACACAAGAAGGATGGATCACGGTGCATGTGTCTAGATTTTAGGGATATCAACAAGATTACTGTTAAAGATAAATTTCTCATTCCTACAATTGATGAATTATTGGCTAAATTACATGGAGAAATTTACTTCACCAAGTTGGATCTTTGTTTAGGATATCGTCAAATAAGAATGAAGACTGAAGACATTCTGAAAACAACATTTAGAACTCATAAGGTTCATTATGAATTTTTTTTCATGCCTTTTGGCCTTACCAATGCACTTTCTACATTTAAAGGTTTTATGAATTCCATTTTCAATCTCTTAGAAAATTTGTGTTAGTATGTTTTTCATGATATACTAATCTACCACGAGTCTTAGAAGGATCATGTTCAACATGTTGAGAGGGTGCTCAAACTATTGGAGGAGAAATAATTATATGCAAAAGATACAAATGTTTCTTTGGAGTACAAGAGGTGGAATATTTGACTCATATTTTATCTCATGAAGGTGTTAAGGTAGACCCTAGAAAAATCAAATCCATCAAGGAATGGAAAATTCCCACATCCATAAAGAATCTACGAGGATTTCTTGGGTTGACATGGTATTATCACAAGTTTGTCAAGAATTATGGGAGAATAGAATCACCTCTAACAATATTACTAAAGAAAGATTCAGTTTCTTCGACTCCAAAAGAAATGAAGGCCTTTGAACATCTTAAAGAGGCAATGTGCCAAGCACTGGTCTTAGCTACACCAGAGTTCACAAAAACCTTTATTGTGGAATGTGATGCCTTAGGAAATGGAATTGGTGTTGAAACACCCATTTCTTTCTAAAGTCATCCAATCAAAGAAAATTATTTACACAAAGCTATTTATGAGAAGGAAATGCTGGAAATACTACATGCACTTAAGAAATGCCGACTATACCTAATGGGAAGACACTTCAAGGTAAAAACAGATCATGATAGTATTAAATATTTTTTTGAACAAAGATTATCTTTAGAAGAACAAAAAAAATGGGTCACAAAGATGTTGGGTTATGACTTTGAAATCATCTACAAAAAGGGGAAGAAAACTTTTGGTGCAGATGCACTCTCAAGAAAGGATGAGGACGTGGAAGCATTGTCTTGTGTCATTTCTATTATCCAACTAGATTGGATAAACAAAGAAAGGGATGAATGGAAGAATGACGAAGAAGTTCGGGCACTCATTCAAACATTGCAGCAAGATCCCAGTACATCTGATACATTTAGATGGAAAACGATTCGTTATGGTACAAAGATCACTTATACCTCTGTAAGAATTCCAAACTCAAACAAACGATTCTTCTAGAATTGCACACCTCTCCCTTGGGAGGGCACTCAGGATTTTTAAAAACTTGCCACAGGGTTAAGAAAGATTTTTTTGGTGATGGCCTTAAATATGATATTCAAAAGTTTGTGGCAAAATGTTTGGTTTGCCAACAACTAGGTCTGTTACAACCTTTATCCATTCCAGGTCAATGTTGGGATGAGGTTTCAATGTATTTTATCACAAGTTTACCCAAGTCCGAAGGAAAGAGTATCGTCATGGTGGTATTTGATGGACTTACCAAGTATGCACACTTTTGTTCATTATCACATTTATTTATATTCATTATAGATGTTATTGCATTTATGGAAGCAATTCAAAAGATACATGGAAACCCAAAGATTATTGTAAGTGATAGAGATCCCATTTTCACTGGAAATTTTTGGACATAAGTATTTTCTTGTCTGGGCACTCAGTTATCTCATAGCTCATCTTATCATCCTCAATCTGATGGGAAAATTGAGATAGTGAACAAATTTTTGGAAGGATATCTTTGTTGGTTTGTATCTAATAAAAAGACACAATGGGTCAAGTGGTTGACTCTAGCTGAGTGGTGGTATAACAATTGCTTCCATGCTACAACAAAAATGACCCCACTTATGGTACTTTATGGATATCATCCACCATCCAACACATCATATTTAAATAAAATTGTAACGTTCAAGTAGTGGAATATCACATCGAGCATCAACAACAAGTTCTCAAACTCTTAAAGGATAACCTCACTTTGGCGCATAATAGAATGATACAACATACATATCAACATCATAGCTAAAGAATTTTTGATGTAGGTGACTGGGTATTTTTATGACTACAACCATATATACAAATGTTCTTCAATAAAGGTAAGAAGGATAAAAAATTATCACCAATGTATTATGGTCCATACAAGGTGTTACAAAAGATTGGTACTATGGAATTCAAATTGGAGCTTCCTTCATCTTCCTAAGTGTGGCGAATTTTCCATGTTTCATGCTTGAAGAAGTTTATAGGTGAGAAGATCCTAGTTAGAATAATATTGCCAGACCTTGACGAGGAAGGAAAAATCATATTGGAACCTGAATAAGTCACATAAACAAGAAATCAACAACTACGAAATCAATAAATTTCAGAGTATCTTATCAAGTGGAAGAACTTACACATTGAAGATTCCACATGGGAGGATGAAAATTTTATACAGAAGCGTCCATAACTACTCAAGGATTCAAGACAACACTTTTTGAAGGAGAGGGCCATGTTAGGTCCATACACTATTATTTTAACCACTTATTATTATTAGTGCAACCCCCATATTATATTTTTCTGCCCATATAGTCCCCATGTTGTTATTATTGTGCCCCATAGAAGCCCACTATTGTTATTGTTGTTCCCCTACAGTATTATTTTTATGTAGGCTCTGATTATATTGGGAACCCTTAAGACTCCTATATATAGAAAGGAGGCCTTGTCATTTGTATCATCCAAGAATTGTTCATTTGTGTAATGTAGAGGAGGTTTCCCCCTCAAAGAGGTTGATTTTGAAGTCATTGATCTATCTTTTCTTCTATTTTTTGAGTTTTTTGTATAACACCCTCTCTTTTCTTCTTTGGATGTTTCTAATTAAAACAATTTTTCGCTCTATTCCATTTTATCTATTCTCTATGTTGACAACTCCCATGAATGTGATCAAAATAATTAGGAACCTATGATTGAAGTTTCTATGGGAAGGCACCCAAAAAGAAAGGAAATGGGCATTGATATCTCACGAGAAGGTATGTCATCCAAAGGGAGAATTCAGTAGTCTAAATATAAGAGACCCTATCACAATGGAAAATGTGTTTTCTACAAAATTTTGGTAGCATGGCTAAAGAGTAAATGTGAACTTTTGATGAATATTTAGAGATTTTAGTACACACCCCACATATCAAAACAATCTATGGTCTACATGAGTGGGGAGTGCCTCATATCACTCATATGGAACAATGCCTAGAAAAATAGTAATATAATTTAGAATTGTTATTTTTAGGAGGTATCTAACATATATTCGTTGTTCTTCTAGGCAGGCATAATGCAACATTAACCTATCTTATCTAAAAAGTAGGACCTAACCCCAACTACACAAGCGATAAAAATTTCTAGGTGGGTTAAGATTAATCAATTATAGGAATATACCATGGATGAATCTTAGGTTGGAATGTGTAATTGGATTCGTTTGAGAAATGACATATTCAATGGGGGGAGGGAGACCAAAATGCAATGGATGGGACTATCCATTATTGACTCATTACAAAAAATATGGATGATGATTTCCTAATATTGAGACAACATGGGAATGGTTGTTGGGTTGTGTTATATTCTTTCCACATAATTAACAGGGAGTTTGAGGGGTACCCGTAACCCCACTTTATGGGGTCCGGGGCAGCACCTCGGAAAATTTTGGTTTTGGACCCTATGTTAGGTTGGGCGGACCCACCTATGGTTTTGTGCATGATTTTCGCACATGTTTTTTGGAC
>APFE031028415.1:7672-21671 GCA_000404065.3 Pinus taeda | reverse complement strand
TTCATAAGAAATTAAAAAAATAATACAGAACACTTTTTAAAATGCTATCAAATGGGTTTAGTGTTTAGGGTTTAGGGTTTATAATACTTTAGTAAATTCTTTTGATAAGAAATTAAAAAAAAATTACAGAACACTTTTTAAAATGTTATCAAATGCTCGGGGTTTAGGGTTTAGGGTTTAAGGTTTAGGGTGTTAAAATGTTATAAAATTCCTAGGGTTTGCAAGTTATGGTTTAGGTTTTATAGTTTAGTTTTCTGTAACACTTTAGTAAATTATTTTAATAAGCACTTAAATAGACTTACAAAACACTTTTTAAAATGTTATAAAATTCTTAGGATTTAGAGTTTATAGTTTAGTTTCTAGTGTTTATAACACTTTAGTAAATTATTTTAATAAAACATAAAAAGAGGTTAGAAAACACATTTTAAAATGTTGTAAAATGGTTGGGGTCTAATGTTTAGGGTTTATAATCCTATAAAATGATTAGGGTTTGCATATTAGGATTTAGGGTTTAGGTGTTACACGAGACAATCCCTCTTGCAGACAAGAGCGATCTCCCTAGATCCTAGATGGAAACTAGAAGTGATCATGGAAAATGAACTGGCTCTTTCCTTAAGTTGAAATTGCTCAAATTATAAGTTATATTATTAATGGATAAACCTCTTATTGGTTTTATGAAATTCCTAATGAAGATCCCTTGTTATGACTTAATGTAGTTCTTCAATGCTTGATAGGACCTACAAACATAAATCATAAAAGGATCAAAAGAAAATGTGATATAATAAACCAAACAGCTTATCCCAATTATAAAGGAAATTATGGATTTAATTTTCCTTAATAAATATAATAAACATTTACAAATCATTCATCACTCACAAAAGATCAATTCAATGGCAAAAATTTCTCATTTTTATTAATCAAAAGATAAGAGGAGCCTTACAAACTTCGCCTTCATGCCGTGAGGTCCCTCCCAAATTCCTTCAATCTCCTCCTTAAATGACAAACTCTCCAATCCCAAACCAACAACATAAGTTTGTATTCTTTGAACTATGACTTCGTTCCATCCCTCAAACCTCTAGTCCTTTTATAGACCAAAAGGGAGGAAGTTTCATATCCCTAATAAGAGGATGAACCTTGTTTAATGATGGATGAGGATACCATGAGAAAAGTGATGTAAATTCATTTTGAGAGAGTTATTGTTCGAATAGTCATCACTTGGAAGCATTTAGTTCATAAACATTCTATGAACTATGTTTCTAGAATTCAAGTACGAGTGTTTATATTTATAGGAAAAGAGCAACTATGTGTTGTTCTCGGAGTCAATTTCAGTGCATGCGTGGGAAAGTCTAGAAAAATAGGCATAGGTGGAACTTAACAAGGTGTGAGATCTATTTCACCCAAATTTCTCATGTATTTTAACATATATTGAGTTTTTTGGCTTCCAAGGGTGTTGGTTTAAACATGTTCATGGACGGTAGAAATATCTGTAAACTGATCAAGTATCATGGTGCCAAATTGACATGTAACATTAGGGTTTAGTGGTTATAAAACTTTATTAAATTACTTTAATAAAAATGAAACAAAAGTTTACAAAAGACTTAATTTTTTTTATAAAATGCTTAGGTTTTAGGGTTTAAGGTTTACAACACTTCAATAAATACTTTTAATAAACCTATAAAAACAACTACAAAACGATTGTTAAAATGTTATAAAGTCTTAAGGGTTTAGGGTTTAGGGTTTAGAGTTTAGCATTTAGGTTCTAGGATTTAGGGTTTGAAATGTTATAAAATGCTTAGGGTTTAGGATTTATGGTTTACGATTTATAACACTTTAGTAAATGTTTTTAATCATTTTAAATGTTATAAAATTCTTACGGTTTATGGTTTAGGTTTAGGTTAAGGTATTAAAAAAAATTGCGAAACACTTTTGAAAATGTTATAAAATGCTTATATTTTAGGGTTTGTTGTTTATAACACTTAATTAAATTCCTTTAATAAAAACTTAAAGAAAATTTAGAAAACACTTGTTAAAATGTTATAAAATGCTGAGGGTTTAAGGTTTAAAATGTGATAAAATGTTGAGGGTTTAGGGTTTAAAGTTTATAAAAATTTAGTAAGTTTTGTTAATAAACACTTTAAAAAAAGTTATAAAACAGTTGTGAAAATTTATAAAATGCTTAAGGTCTAGGGTTTAGGGTTTAGGGTTTAAAATGTTACAAAATACTTTGGGTTTAGGTTTTATAACACTTCAGTAAATTCTTTGAATAAACACAAACAAAATTTCCAATACGCTTGTTAAGATCTTATAAAATGTTTAGGATTTAGGGTTTACAAAGCTATATAATTATTAGGGATTATGGTTTAGGGTTTATAATGCTTTACTAAATGAAAACTTAAAATGTGATAAAATGCTTATTGTTTACGGTTTAAACTTATAAAATGTTTAAGGTTTAGGGTTTATAACACTAGTAAATGCTTTTAATGATTTTAAATGTTATAAAATTCTTATGGTTTAGGGTTTAAAATATTATAAAATTCTTAGGGTTTAGGGTTTATGGTTTAGGAATTATCATTTATAACTCTCTAGTAAATTCTTTTAATAAACACTTAAAAAGAAGTTAGAAAACAGTTGCTAAAATGTTATAAAATTCTTATGGTTTATGGTTTAGGGTTTAGTGTATAAAATGTTATAAAATTCCTAGGGTTTACACTTTATCCTTTATAACATTGTATTAAATTATTTAAATAAACACTTAAAAACACTTACAAAGAACTCTTTTAAATGGAATAAAATACTTAGGGTTTACGGTTTTGGGTTTAGGGTTTATAACACTTTATAAAATGCTTTTAATAAAAAATTTTAAAAAGTTACAAATATATTGTTAAAATGATATAAAATGATTAGGGTTTATTAAGGGTTTGGGGTTTAAAATGTTATAAAATCATTAGGGTTTGTGGTTTAGGTTCTTGGGATTAGTGATTAGGTTTTAGGGTTTATAACACTTCAGTAAATTCTTTTAATAAACACTTAAATAAAAGTTACAAAAGACTTTCTAAAATGTTATAAAATTCTTGGGATTTAGGGATTAGGTTTTAGGGTTTAGGGTTTATCATAATTTAGTAAATTATTTTAATAAACACTTAAAAAATCTACAAAACACTTTTTAAAATGTTATAAAATGCTTAAGGTTTAGGATTTAGTGTTTAAAATGTTATAAAATGGTTAGGTTTCAGGGTTTAGGTTTTATAAAACTTTAGTAAATTCTTTAAATAAACATTTAAAAAATGTTGCAAAAAACTTTTTAAAATGTTATAAAATTCTTAGGGTGTAGAGTTTTGGGTTTATAACACTTTAGTAAATGCTTTTAATGAACAATTAAAAAAATTACAAAAAAATTCTTAAAATGTTATAAAATTCTTATGGTTTGGGGTTTAAAAATTTATAAAATGCTTAGTGTTTATGGTTTATAAGACTTTACTAAATGACTCTAATAAATAATGAAAGAAAAGTTACAAAAAAATGTTAAAATGTTATAAAATTCTTGGGGTTTAGGGTTTAAAATTCTATAAAACTCTTAGGGTTTAGGGTTGAGTGTTTAGGGTTTATAACACTTTACTAAATTATTTTAATAAAGACTTAAAAAAAGTAGCAAAACACTTTTTAAAATGTTATAAAATTATTGGGGTTTAATGTTTATGGTTTGGGGTTTAGAACAATTTAGCAAATGATTTGAATATACACTTTAAAAAATAGTTACAAAACACTTAATGAAATGTTATAAAATGCTTAAGGTTTAGGGTTTATGTTTTATAATAATTTAGTAAAAGTTTTTAATGAACACTTAAAAAAGTTACAAAACGCTTATTAAAATGTTATAAAAATGCTTAAGGTTTAAGTGTTTTAGGGTTTAGGGTTTTAAAATGTTATAAATTATTAGGGGTTTAGTGTTTAGGGTTTAGGGTTTAAAATTCTATAAAATTCTTAGGGTTTAGTGTTTAGGGTTTAGGGTTTATAATACTTCAGTAAATTCTTTTCATAAGCAATTAAAAAAAAATTACAGAACACTTTTTAAAATGTTATCAAATGGGTTTAGTGTTTAGGGTTTAGGGTTTATAATACTTTAGTAAATTCTTTTCATAAGCGATTAAAAAACTTTACAGAACACTTTTTAAAATGTTATCAAATGCTCGGGGTTTAGGGTTTAGGGTTTAAGGTTTAGGGTGTTAAAATGTTATAAAATTCCTAGGGTTTGCAAGTTATGGTTTAGGTTTTATAGTTTAGTTTTTGTAACACTTTAGTAAATTATTTTAATAAGAACTTAAATAGACTTACAAAACACTTTTTAAAATGTTATAAAATTCTTAGGATTTAGAGTTTATAGTTTAGTTTTTAGTGTTTATAACACTTTAGTAAATTATTTTAATAAAACATAAAAAGAGGTTACAAAACACATTTTAAAATGTTGTAAAATGGTTGGGGTCTAATGTTTAGAGTTTATAATCCTATAAAATGTTTAGGGTTTACATATTAGGATTTAGGGTTTAGGTGTTACACAAGACAATCCCTCTTGCAGACAAGAGCGATCTCCCTAGATCCTAGATGGAAACTAGAAATGATCATGGAAAATAACTGGCTCTTTCCTTAAGTTGAAATTGCTCAAGTTATAAGCTATATTATTAATGGATAAACCTCTTATTGGTTTTATGAAATTCCTAATGAAGATCCCTTGTTATGACTTAATGCAGTTATTCAATGCTTGATAGGACCTACAAACATAAACCATAAAAGGATCAAAAGAAAATGTGATATAATAAACCAAACAACTTATCCCAATTATAAAGGAAATTATGGATTTAATTTTCCTTAATAAATATAATAAACATTTACAAATCATTCATCACTCACAAAAGATCAAGTCAATGGCAAAAATTTCTCATTTGTATTAATCAAAAGATGAGAAGAGCCTTACAAACTTCGCCTTCATGCTGTGAGGTCCCTCCCAAATGCCTTCAATCTCCTCCTTAAATGACAAACTCTACAATCCCAAACCAACAACATAAGTTTGTATTCTTTGAACTATGACTTCGTTCCATCCCTCAAACCTCTAGTCCTTTTATAGACCAAAGGGGAGGAAGTTTCATATCCCTAATAAGAGGATGAACCTTGTTTAATGATGGATGAGGAAACCATGAGAAAAGTGATGTAAATTCATTTTGAGAGAGTTATTGTTCGAATAGTCATCACTTGGAAGCATTTAGTTCATAAACATTCTATGAACTATGTTTTTAGAATTCAGGTACGAGTGTTTATATTTATAGGAAAAGAGCAACTATGTGTTGTTCTCGGAGTTAATTTCAGTGCATGCGCGGGAAAGTCTAGATAAATCGGCATAGGTGGAACTTAACAAGGTGTGAGATCTATTTCACCCAAATTTCTCATGTATTTCAACATATATTGAGTTTTTTGGCTTCTAAGGGAGTTGGTTTAAACATGTTCATGGATGGTAAAAATATATGTAAACTGATCAAGTGTCATGGTGCCAAATTGACATGTAACATTAGGGTTTAGTGGTTATAAAACTTTATTCAATTACTTTAATAAAAATGAAACAAATGTTTACAAAAGACTTAAATTTTTTTATAAAATGCTTAGGTTTTAGGGTTTAAGGTTTACAACACTTCAATAAATACTTTTAATAAACCTATAAAAACAACTACAAAACGATTGTTAAAATGTTATAAATTCTTAAGGGTTTAGGGTTTGGGGTTTAGAGTTTAGCGTTTAGGTTCTAGGATTTAGGGTTTGAAATGTTATAAAATGCTTAGGGTTTAGGATTTATGGTTTACGATTTATAACACTTTAGTAAATGTTTTTAATCCTTTTAAATGTTATAAAATTATTACGGTTTATGGTTTAGGTTTATGTTAAGGTATTAAAAAAAATTGAGAAACACTTTTTAAAATGTTATAAAATGCTTATATTTTAGGGTTTATTGTTTATAACACTTAATTAAATTCCTTTAATAAATACTTAAAGAAAATTTACAAAACACTTGTTAAAATGTTATAAATTGCTTAGGGTTTAGTAATTAGGGTTTAGGGTTTAAAATGTGATAAAATGTTGAGGGTTTAGGGTTTAAAGTTTATAAAAATTTAGTATGTTTTGTTAATAAACACTTTAAAAAAACTTATAAAACACTTGTGAAAATTTATAAAATGCTTAAGGTATAGGGTTTAGGTTTTAGGGTTTAAAATGTTACAAAATACTTTTGGTTTAGGTTTTATAACACTTCAGTAAATTCTTTGAATAAACACAAACACAATTTACAATACCCTTGTTAAGATCTTATAAAATGCTTAGTCTTTAGGGTTTACAAAGCTATATAATTATTACGGATTATGGTTTAGGGTTTATAATGCTTTACTAAATGCAAACTTAAAATGTGATAAAATGCTTATTGTTTACGATTTAAAATCTTATAAAATGTTTAAGGTTTAGGGTTTATAACACTATCATAAATGATTTTAAGAAACATTTAAAAATATATATACAAAACACTTTTTAAATTTCCATAAAACGCTTACAGTTTAGGGTTTAGCATTTATTGTTTATAACAATTCAGTAAATGTCTTTAATAAGCACTTAAAAAAGGTTACAAAATTCTTGTTAAAATTCTATAAAATTCTAAGAGTTTAGGGTTTAAAATATTATAATGTGTTTAGGGTTTAGGGTTTAGGATTTGAAATTTTATAAAATGATTAGGCTTTAGGGTTATAACACTTTCGTAAATGCTTCTAACAAAACATTTTAAAAAGTTATAAAACACTTTTAAAAATGTTATAAAATTCCTTTTGGTTTAGTGTTTAAGGTTTATGGTTTATAACAGTTTAGTAAATGGTTTTAATAAACACTTCAAAAACAGTTGTAAAACATGTGTTACAATGTTTTAAAATTATTAGGGTTTATGGTATTAAATTTTATAAAATGCTTAAGGTTTAGGTTTTAGGGTTTAGGGTTTAAAATGTTATAAAATTATTAGGGTTTAGGGTTTATAACACTTTACCAAATTCTTTTAAGAAACACTTTAAACAATAAACAAACCACTCTTTAAAATGTTATAAAATGCTTATGGTTCAGGGTTTGGTGTTGATGGTTTATAACACTTTAGTAAATTCTTTTAATAAACACTTATTTTTTTTTTACAAAACTCTTGGTAAAATGTTATAAAATGCCTAGAGTTTGAGGTTTAAAATGTTACAAAATGTTTATGGTTTAGTGCTTATAATACTTTAGTATATTATTTTAATAAACACTTAAAGAAAAGTTATAAAATGCCTGTTAAAATGCTACAAAAAGCTTGGGGTTAAGGGTTTAGGATATGAAACGTTATAAAATTCTTAGGGTTTATGGTTTAGCAGTTAGGTTTTATAACACTTTTGCAAATTATTTTAATAAACACCTTAAAAAAAGTTATAAATGATTTTTAAATTGTTATAAAATTCTTTGGGTTTTAAACACTTTTAAAATGCTAAATTAAAATGCAATTATAGCACTTTAGTAAATGCTTTTAACAAACACTTAAAAGAAAGTTAGAAAACACTTTTTAAAATGTTAAAAAATGTCAGGGGTTTACAATATAGGGTTTAGGGTTTAAAATGTTATAAAATGGTTAGGGTTTAAGGGTTATGGTTTAGGGCTTAGGGCTTAAGGCCTATAAGACTTTATTAAATGATTTTAATAAACACTTAAAAAAGTTACAAAACACTTTAAAAGGTTATACATTTCTTAGATTTTAGGGTTTATGGTTTGGGTTTTATAACAATTTAGTAAATGATTTTAATAAACAGTTAGAATTATTTACAAAATGCTTTTTAAAATGTTATAAAATGGTTATGGATTTTGGTTTACAATTTAGAGTTTAAAATGATATAAGCTCCTTAGGGTTTAGGGTTTAGTGTTTAGAGTTTATGGTTTCAAACATTTTAGTAAATTATTTTAATAAACACTTTAAAAAGGTTAGAATTTTTTCTTTTTAAACTTAGAAAATGCCTAGGTTTTAGGGTTTAGCATTTAGGGTTTATAACACTTTAGTAAATGCTTTTAATAAAAACTTAAAAGAAGTTTCAAAATTCTTGTTAAAATGTTATAAATTTTTAGGGTTTATGTTTTATAACAACGTAGTAAGTTATTCTAATTAAAATTTCAAAAAAGTTACAAAAGGAATTTTAAAATATTATACGATGCTTAGGGTTTATGGTTTAGAATTTAGGGCTTATAAAACTTTAGTAAATGCTTTTAGTAAACACTTATAAAAAGGTTAGAAAATTTTCTTTAAAATTTTATAAAATTCTTACGGTTTAGGGCTTAGGGTTTGTAGCAGTTTAGTAAATCTTTTTAATAAGGATTTAAATAAAAGTTACAAAATGCTTATTGGAATGTTATAAAATGCTTGGGGCTGAGTGTTTACGGTTTATTGGTTAGGGTTTATAATACTTTAGTAAATTATTTTCATAAACAATTAATAAAATTTATGTGATATATTCTGCATTAAGTAAATAAATAATATTAAAATAAATAAATATTATATTATAGTGAATAAATAAAGAAAAACAACTATTAGATAAATAAATAAAAAAAAAACAAAAAAATATCAACAAAACACCGTTCCAATAAAACTACAGAAGGCTAAAAAAGCTCAAAATCCAGAAATATTCTAAGCAAAAAGCAAAAAAAAAAACAAAAAAAACAAAAAAAAACAAAACAAAAGAAAAAAAAAAATAGATGACCCTGTTTATAATAAAGCAAAAAAACTAAAAAAAAGCAAAAAAGCAAGGACAAAATATTTAAGCACAAAATAAAATCAAAAAATAAAAAAATTCAAAAAAGCAAAGAGTTAAGGACAGGAAAGGGCAAAAGCTAATGAGCTTTCCGTTATAACAAAGTGAAAATCGTGGAGAGAAAAGCAAAGAGAAGAAGTGAATGATTGTGAAAACATTTTACGATCTCAGATTCACAGAGCCATTACAACAGCTTGTGCAGAGCTCATACTACCACTAAAATTTCTTGTATGAAGCAATCTCTCCCAATTGTTTCAAGATGTGCCCATTAGAGAAAATAAGTCAGACAAAATATATGAAGGTCGTGTGTTCGATCCACAATGTTGCTGGCTCTGTATCTCTGTTGGGAGAGGGTAGGGTGTTCCATCCACAATGTTGTTGCCTCTGTGTCTTTGTTGAAAGAGGGTAGTGTGCTCCATCCACAATGTTGTTGCCTCTATGTCTTTGTTGGGAGAGTGTAAGACTGAATATATGAAGGTGGTGTGTTCGATCCACGTTGCTATGTATCTTTGTTGGAGAAGGTCAAACTGAATATATGAAGTTCGTGTGTTCGATCCACAATGTTGTTGTGTATCTTGGGAGCCTGCTCACTTCTAGGCATTCAATTTGTGGTTTCTTCAAAGGTGACCAGTGGTTATACTCGCGCAGTACCATGTGCAACACATGGTGATCCATGACAACCACTGGCAAGAGGAATAAATATGCGTCTGAACATATCTGTCCAGGACGTTATCATGTGGATCGATTTTTCTAATAAAAAGTTTGAATTCCTGCATTACTCCATTTCATCGAAGCAATTATTGAAGATTTGTATGAAGTCTGCTATTATTGAAGATTTGTATGAAGTCTGCTGGAGAGGAAGATCCCATGGAAGTTGTCAAATTGCTTCATGAATCTATACAGGTTTTCCTCAAGTAATTTATCTTCTTGTATGTTTTAAAATTTCTTGATGTGGTTAATTTCTTATTTCCAAGCATGAGAGTGATTATGAAGAAAGTAAATTATTAGTTTCAGGAAGATCAAAATTTCAGCCTATAAATGCAATAGCACAAGTTCTTGAAGAAAAAAATATATTATATATGTAAACTAAAAACTGTTAGCTAAAGTAGTAGGGATTTCCGTGAGGAAAATAGAAACCATAACATAACAATAACCTCCACTAAGTACGATGGATAAGGAAAATAATAACGCTTATGACTAGTGGAGCTATTATGAATTTTTGTTTTGTTCTGTGTATATTATCAGAATTTATGTCTATTGTAATTCTGCTTTTTGTTTATCTTATTTTTAAAATATTTTTTATTATTCATCTATTGATTTTAAATATTTTTGGACAATAAAAATAAATATTGAATTGGGTATGATTTTTGTTAGTAACTTTTGATACTATTTACATAATTTTTACAATTTACTTTTAATTAAGTTGTTGTTCTCATAATTACTAATTTATATTGTAAATTTATATACATGTTATTTTTATATTATCATGCATATATTAATATCTAAATTATCACTCTAAAGAATGAATCAATACATATTGTAAATAAACATAATGATATGATATGCCGTTTTATAAATAAAGAGAATGAAATTGTATGCAATTTTGATTTTTTTTAGGTTCTGTGACGAGGTGAAGGCGAACGCAAAGGTGGAGGCAGAGGAAGAGGTGGAGGTGGAGGAGGAGGAGGAGGTGGAGGTGGTGGTGGTGGTGGAGTATGAGGAGGAGGTGGAGATGGAGGAGGTGGTGGTGGTGGTGGAGGTGGAGTAGGAGGACGAGTGGAGGGAGGTTGGTGGAGGTTGAAGGCAGAGGAGGAGGTGATGGTGTTGGTGGAGTAGGTGGTGGTGGAGGAGGAGGTAGAGGCGTTGTAGGAGCTCGAGGTGGAGGAGGAGGAGGAGTTGGAGGAGGAGGAGGATGGGGTGAGGTGGAACTCGTGGAAGAGGGGGTGGAGGTGGAGGTTGTGGTGGAGGTGGAGGAGGTTTAGAAGGAGGTGGTGGTGGAGGTGGAGGAGGAGGTTTAGAAGGAGGTGGTGGTGGTTTTGTTGGAGGATGAGGAAGAGGCAGTGGTGGAGGTGAATGAAGATGAGGTGGAGGAGGAGGATGAGGAGGATGAGGTGGATGAGGTGTAGGAATAGGAGGAGGAGATAGCGGTGGATGTGGAGGTGGTGAAGGAGGTGTCGGTGGAGGTGGAGGAGGAGGTTGTGGAGGAGGTGGAGTTGGAGGAGGAGGAGGAGGAGGAGGTGGTGGTGGTGGTGGTCGAGGTGGAGTGGTGAGGTGGAGGAAGAGGAGGTGGAAGTTGAGGAGGAGTTTTAGGTGAAGTACTGGGAGGATGAGGTGGAGGAAGAGGAGGTGGTGGTGGTGGTTGAGGTGGAGGTGGATGAGGTGGAGGAAGAGTAGGTGGAAGTTGAGGAGGAGTTTTAGGTGAAGGAATAGGAGGATGAGGTGGAGGAAGAGGAGGTGGAAGATGAGGAGGAGGTGTAGGTGGAGGATTCGAAAGATGAGGTGGAGGAAGAGGAGATGGAAGTTGAGGAGGAGGTGTAGGTGAAGGACTTGAAGGATGAGGTGGAGGATAGGAAGAAGGTGGAGGACAAGGTGAAGGAAGAGGAGAAGGTGGATGCGTTGGAGGAGGAGGAGGAGGTGAAGCTTGAGGTGGAGGAGGAGGGGATGGACAGTGAGGAGGTGGAGGTGAAGTTGGAGGTGGTGGAGGAGAAGGGTGAGGGGAGGGTAGGCAAAGGTGGTGGAGGTAGAGGTGTAGGTGGAAAAAGAGGTGGAGTTGTTGAAGGTGGAGGTTGAGGTGGAAGTAGAGGAGTTGGTTGTGGAGGTGGAGGAGGTGGAGGAGGAGAAGGTGGTGGTGGTGGAGGAGGGGGTAGAGGTAGAAGAGGAAGAAGAGGGAGAGGCAAAGGTGGTGGAGGAGTTTGAGGTGTAGGTGGAGGTGTTAGAGGAGGAGGTGGAGATGCAGATGCAGGAGGAGGATGTAGAGGTGGAGGAGGAGATTATGGAGGTGGAGGAGGAGGAGGAGGAGGTGGATGAGGGAGTGGAGGTTGTAGTGGTGGAGGTGGAGGTGCAGTAGGAGGTGGTGGAGATATAGGTGGAGGTGGAGGATGTGGATGTGGAGGAGGTGGAGGTGGTGGAGGAGGATGTGGAGGAGGAGGAGGAGGATGTGGAGGAGGATGTGGATGAGGAGGATGTGGATGAGGAGTATGTGAATTCTTATGTGAGTGGTTCATAAAGTCCTTCATGTCTACGATTATTGAATATTTTTCCATGGTAGGAGCCCAAATTGAGGTGTGAGCCATCATTTCGTGCCCATAACCTTGAGATGGTCTATTCTCAGGTAGGTAACTTATATGATATCATTTTTATTCCTCTTCCTCATCAACTGATCCTGGGAATTATACAACAAGAACCCATTCCTATGGTGTTGTGTGGTCCATCTCAAAGAATTAGTGAGAGAACCTTTCAAATGGGTCAATGAGTATATGTTATGGTACACTAGCTAGAAATCCTCCTATGCAGACTCATAATTCTCTTGTTCCCACCAATGAGGTCAACTCTATTCATTCCACATCAATAAATAACCCTTAGTAATCATGAGGTAAGATGAAAGAGAAATAATCTAGACCTTTGAGTTGAGAACGAGAAGCATTGTAAACCGTAGAGAATGTTGGGGTTGGCTCAAAAGATAAGAAGAATAAAATCCATCTTCCTTGTAATATTTGTGGGGAAGACCATATCAATCATTAGTGCTTCTCAATGGATAATATTCATTGATAATTCATTCAACAGTCTGTTGCTTTTCAACCTGTTACCTTCACAAGTCCATTTCCAACCTAGCATTTACTAAAGAATTTACTAAAGCTCTATAAACATTAAAACCTACACCCTAAACCATAAGCATTTTATAACATTTTAAACCCTAAACGCTAAAACCTAATAATTATATAATCCTTTAACAACCATTTTGTAGCTTTTTGAAAGTGCTAATTAAAAGAATTTACTAAAGTGTTATAAACCCTAAACCCTAATCATTTTATAACATTTGAAACACCAACCCCTAAACCCTAAACTGTAAACCCTAAACCCAAATCATTTTATAACATTTTAAAAATTGTTTTCTAGCTTTTATTTAAATGTTTATTAAAATCGTTTTGAAAAAGCGTTATCCTAAATCCTAAATCCTAAATCCTAAATCCTAAACCCCAAACCCTAAACTCTAATCCCTAGGTATTTTATAACATCTTAAAAAAATTGTAACTCTGATTTAAGTGTTTATTGAAATCATTTAATGAAGTGTTATAAAAACTAAACTCTAAACCCTAAAATACAAAACATAAAGCCTAAACCCTATACCCTAAACCCTAAAACCTAAGTATTTTATAACATTTTAAAAAGTGTTATGTAAGATTCATTTAAGTGTTTGTTGAAAGTAATTACTAAAGTGTTATAAACCCTAAATCCTAAAAGCTAAACTCTAAGCCCTAAACGCTAAGCATTTTATAGCATTTTAAAAAGTGTTTTTCAACTTTTATTAACTCTTTATTAAAGTGCTTAGGGTTGTAAGACTTTAGTAAATTCTCTTATTAACACTTAAAAAAAGTTACAAAACCCTTTTTAAATTGTTATAAAATGCTCAGTGTTTAGGGTTTAATATTTATAACACTTCAATAAATGCCATCAATAAATACTTAAAAAAGGTTACAAAATACCTTTTAAAATGTTATGCAATGCTTAGGCTTTAGGGTTTAGTGTATAGGGTATGGGGTTTAGGGTTTGGGGTTTAAGGTTTATGGTTTGAAATTTTATAAAATGCTTAGGGTTAGGGCTAAGGGTTTAGAGTTTAGAGTGTTATAAACCCTAAACCCTAAACCCTAAGCATTTTACAACATTAGAAAAACTATTTTGTAACTTTTATTTAAGTGTTTATCAAAAGAATTTACTAAAGTGTTATAAACCTTAAACCCAAAACCCTAAACTCTAAACCCTATACCCTAAAACCTAAACCCTAAAACCCAAACGCTAAACCATAAGCATCCTATAACATTTTAAAAAAATGTTTTGAAAGTTTCCTTTTAAGTGTTTATTAAAAGCATTTAGTAAAGTGCTATAAACCATAAATTGCAAAACCTAAACCCTAAAACACAAACCCTAAACCCTAAATACTAAGA
>APFE031028409.1:2189-20370 GCA_000404065.3 Pinus taeda | reverse complement strand
ATAAATGTGTCTTCCCATTTGGCACTCAATTAGATGGAGCAAGACACAACCCTAAACTTGACCAAGAAGATACAAGAACAACTTGTGGAGGGAATAACAGAATTTTGTCAAGGAAAAAAAAAGAAGCTAGGTCAAGAGAGTCCAAAGGGGAGCTCGAGATAGCAAAAAGAAGTTCAAGGTTCATACCTCATGAACCATAGATCTAAGTGAAGGAAGAAAATATGTTTTCTTTAAGGCTTTCATAGAAGTTTTATTGCTCTATCATTAGAGAGTTTTTGGAGCAAACTCTTGATCAAAACTTGACCCTACATCTTTATGAATTGCGACCTATATCAGTGTAAGATATCAAACCTGAGGCAAGGGAAAACTCGTTTCTATAAAATGACAAATTCAAACCTATGGTAAGACACAGTCCTAAGGCTATTTTAGGCTATGATTTCGGCCCTCTAAATATTGTAACTTTGGCCCTGCATGGTAGTGTGTAGTCTCAACCTCTAAGACCAATCTCAACCCTCTTGAAACAGTGTACTCTACCTTCATTTCAAACTAACCTTTTGCTTTTGAAGCGAAAATATATGTCGTCCTAAAAGCAAAAGAGACGACCTCTTGTAATCCTTGAATTGAAACTCAGATTGTAGCAAAGTTATAACTCGGACAAGAGAATTGAATCGTGGCATGAAAACAAGTTGATGCAAAGTTTAGAAGAGTTTTGAGGGCAAAGTTGCCACAATATTTTGAATTAGACTTAAAATTACTTTGGAGCCTCTCTTGTGGTTAAACTTGGAGTGTTTTTTAAGACTATTTTGAATGAGATTTAGATGTACTTTGGAGCCTCTCTTGTGGGTAAACTTGAGTGTTTTTGAAGAGACTTTTGGTGTAGTTCTCTTTTATGCATTCTTTAAATATTTCTAGGCAATTTTAAAATTTCTTGGAGTAAACCTAGACTAGATTCTGAAGTAATACTCAGAAGTTTTTTTTAAGTGTTTCTAGTGAAGATTTTGGAGAATGCTTGGAAGAGATTTAAAAAAAAAAAACTTTGAATCTTAAGGGTTATCCTTGAAGTCATTTCTGGAACAAACCTTGTAATTTTGTAGCAGTCTTGAAAGCCTTTGGAATAGGCCTTAGACCAGTCTACGAAGCAATCCATGAAGAATCATTGAAACTTAAATCAAAAGCAAACATTAACGACATTATGAAGCAGCCACTTGAGACCAGCTAGGAGCACATGTTAAAGATCTTTTGAAGCATGCTAAGAGTGATCTTGTAGAACCCTTCTTGCAAAAAGTTGTTGAAGCAAATTTGGTGTTTGAGCAAAACTCGAGGAAGCCTTGAAGCAAGAAATCTTAGTGTCACTTTTTGAAGTCTTGGAGCAAAATTTTCAAGTGCACTTAAAACTCTTAAGCAAACTTTGTAGCCTTCATTGAGAAACTTGAAGAATCATTTGAGCTATCATTGAAGAAGTATTTTAAGATTGAAGCCTTGCTAGAATATTGACCAAGTTGGAGCCTAGTTTGTTTTTGAGGATTGGAATCCTCTTTCAAGGTTGGAGCCTCATTGAGACCAACTTGGAGCATGATTGTTGTAGAGGATTAGGGTCCTCACTATTTTTATTGACAAAACTATTTTTTTTCATATTCTACATGTTGTGTTCTAGTTTAAATAGTGATCATAACTGGCAAAATATATTACTTTTAAGGCAATGGCAAAGGCAAAGAGGAAAGGTGTTTTCAACACCCTTGTTAGCACAAGCCATGCCCAACATGGAGCTTCTATTCATCATCATTCTCATTTTTTGAGATGACTCTCCAAGAGAGATGAGCAAGTTGTCACTTTTTGAAGTCTTGGAGCAAAATTTTCAAGTGCACTTAAAACTCTTAAGCAAACTTTGTAGCCTTCATTGAGAAACTTGAAGAATCCTTTGAGCTATCATTGAAGAAGTATTTTAAGATTGAAGCCTTGCTAGAATATTGACCAAGTTGGAGCCTAGTTTGTTTTTGAGGATTGGAATCCTCTTTCAAGGTTGGAGCCTCATTGAGACCAACTTGGAGCATGATTGTTGTAGAGGATTAGGGTCCTCACTATTTTTATTGACAAAACTATTTTTTTTCATATTCTACATGTTGTGTTCTAGTTTAAATAGTGATCATAACTGGCAAAATATATTACTTTTAAGGCAATGGCAAAGGCAAAGAGGAAAGGTGTTTTCAACACCCTTGTTAGCACAAGCCATGCCCAACATGGCGCTTCTATTCATCATCATTCTCATTTTTTGAGATGACTCTCCAAGAGAGATGAGCAAGTTGTCAAACATCCTCTCTGTATATGACTCTCCAAGAGAGATGAGCAAGTTGTCAAACATCCTCTCTGTATAGGAAAGCCATTTATTTGTCTATAAACAACAAGATATTCACCATTTCCATGCAAAATCTAGATAAAGGTGAAACCCACCATCTCACTCAAATGCTTCCCTTCACAACCAAATCACTAAAGGAGGGGATTGAAGTACACCTCAATTTCAATCTTAGGCCAAATTGTTACAATAAAGAGGACCGATTCTAGCTCACCACCAAGATTGAGAAAAGACTAAGAAGTTTGATTTTTCAATGACTTTACTTATTAAGCCAATTAGTGTTGATTAAATTAATATTAGAAACTATCCATATATATGTTTATGGCATGGATCTCCAAAGTTGCTTTGGAAAAAATCAAAGGATTATTTAATTTTCTTTGGTCTCAAAAAGAGATCATGGTGTTCTTCCTTCGTGTTAAATGGGAAAAAGTTGATACACCAAAGCTCTTAGGGGGGTGGGACTTGAAGAATATTTTTTGTTCTCTAAGGCCCTAAATGCAAAGTATGGGTGGAGACTAATTTATACTCATAACCTATGGACATCCATTGTCACTCGTAAACAAATCACTACCTACTCCTTAAAAGAGTGAATCACAAGAGAGGACATGTATGCTAACTTTATGATCTAGAGGTTGTCCTCAATTCTTTTGATATTATTAGCAACGTATTGGCATGGAAAGTGGGCAAAGGGGACCATGTGTGTATAGGTCTCAATCCTTGATCAGGGAAGGATCAAGGCAATCTCATCCCTCCTCTAATCGACCATGTAAGGGACAAAGGTATTTCTAAACTCACTTGCAAATTCAGTGATTACATTGATATGGAACCAAAAATGGGTTTTTTCACCGAGGACTTAGATCGAGTTGGCAACTTTTGCAAAGCATGGAATGAATTCATTAATGCCCTATCAAATGATCATATCTGATTAACTAACAAAGTAGATAACTCATCCAGAGCCTCTCCCTTCAACTCTTATACCCCTAAAACTAAATATATCTCCCTCTCCCTTCAACTCTTATACCCCTAAAATTAAATATATCTCCCCCATAGCTTGTCGTTTTTTCAACATGTTTGGTATATATGGTTGAACTCTTACATGCAAAAAATTGTTCATATTCACCTTAGCTAAGGGTTGGACTCAAATCCAAATTCAAATATACAAGGACTCCATGTTGATTATAAACTAATTAAATAATATTTAAGATAGCAAGAATATTACTCTCAAGCATGTACTAGAAAAAGGAATAATGCAGCTGAAAAGTTCATTTAATTATCTCTTGTTGTCAAATCTAGAGGTAGGAAATCAAGATACAAATCACCTTTCAAAAGAAGGATTGTTAATGGCAACAAGTCCCTTGTTAATGATGGTATTACCACTTCATCTTTCTTCGAAAATCCATATCAAGACCTACATACCGAGGCTGAAAGAATCAACACTCCGTTTTTTATTTGTTTCTTTATGATGTTCACAATTTTGGGTTTTCTTAAACAAAAAGCATTTCATTGATAAAAAAAATTGTGTTCATCCACAAAATCTAATTTTATCATTACTAATGAATGAAATTACAATTACTCCCTTCGGAAAAAAATCAAAGGTCTAATTTATAAAGCATTTATAGAAAACTGATCTACCTATTACTAATTTTAAAAAGGGGAGATATGCTGCAATGAGAACGAATATGATTGAATCAATGAAGAGGAGGAAAACATTGTTCGCTACGAAATGCATTGCGATTCCAAAATCAAATTTAACTATAGTGCTACAAGTGGTATATCAATTCTTCAATACCTTTGCCAAAAGAGCCTATGCTGCAATAGGTCATTCCATGTTTGTAGGAACGAGTTTCCAAAGTACAAACGGACACAATATGAATGGTTGCCAAATTGTAGGTCTTGAATGCTTTGACATTATAGTTTGATTTGGGTTCTTGCCGTTTTACCTTCACCTTACCTTTGATCGTGTAATTTGATAAATATGACCCAATGCGTACTAATCATTCCATTAGGGTCACATTCGTCCCAAAAGAAAATTAAGATGAAGTCTACGATGACTTAGCGAAAAATTACTGGGATATGGAGCAATTTGAGCCAAAGCACTAACACGGATTTTGCCGAGAAGCTTAAAAAGTCCACCCCCACATAGCTATATGGCAAGAGAACCCAACGACATCTTAGAGGGACTTACGTTATGTTGTTCACTCCCCACATGTATCAGCTAGTGAAGATCCTCATAAGGAACTGCTAAGCTCATCATCTAGATGATCTAGCTTAGCAGTTCCTTATATAGAATTCACCATCAATCAGATTCAAGAATGTTATATAGAATTCGCCATCAATCAGCCAATCCTCACATGCCGGAAGATATGATGTAGAGATAAGGTTCAGGAAGGATGTAAAACTAACCATCAATTCCTCGAGCCTCAAAAGGAAGAATATTCATCAGACAAGTAGAATAGATCCCTTAATCCATTACTAAACAACTTTCAAAAGGCAATCAGATCCATTGTCTAGAAGTCCGATCCAGACCTGAGCTGTACGTCTCAATTATAAGCGGTTTGAAAAATCAACAAACACTACAAAATAAACATAATTGGCTAAATTATGATTCGCTTTACAAAATAAGTAGTTCACTGGAAAGTCACCTCACTAGATTATAAGCCAAAGGGTTTTTGTTATTCATTTTGATCACAAACAATGCTAATGTTCTGTAAAAACAGTACTCTGAATTCTTTGCTCCCACAAACACTACTCCGGCTTTGGTCTCGACCCCAAACTTAGGTAAGATAGATGTCGTGAGAAAATAAACAACTCTCTCAAAAACCTTAGCAAATATGATAGTGGATGGAAAGAATATAATTTTGTTGGTACGATAATAGAATTGCCTCGAGAAAATGTAAATGAAACATCAATTAATTTTAAAAAAATGCACAGAATGAAACAAGGAAAAGAGGAGATCAACCTATAATCCCCAGAAGATGTTACCGAGACAGCAAGTTCTAGTTCAATTTCTTAGTATAGCTTTGTCTAAAAAGAAATCATAGCTATCATCGAATGCAGAGGAATTTGTAGTTGTCTATTCTTAAACTACAAAAAAACAGTAAAATAATACATTACATGCCAATTCCTCAAAAACAAATAAGAAAATCAAACCTATATAAACCATGAAATGTATAGGGCAGTGAAATAAACTAAACCTCAACCAAAACCAACAAGAACATCTCCAGAGACTTTAGAAAGAAACAAGGAAAAGAGGAGATCAACCTATAATCCCCAGAAGATGTTACCGAGACAGCAAGTTCTAGTTCAATTTCTTAGTATAGCTTTGTCTAAAAAGAAATCATAGCTATCATCGAATGCAGAGGAATTTGTAGTTGTCTATTCTTAAACTACAAAAAAACAGTAAAATAATACATTACATGCCAATTCCTCAAAAACAAATAAGAAAATCAAACCTATATAAACCATGAAATGTATAGGGCAGTGAAATAAACTAAACCTCAACCAAAACCAACAAGAACATCTCCAGAGACTTTAGAAAGACAGCCCATCAGAAAATAATAAGACACAGAAGTTCCAACCCTGAAAAAAGCTTAGCAAACAAATAAGAACCCAAATTAGCCGAAGTACAAAAAGACAAAACCCGATGTGTCGATACATTTAAAAAGAAAAATGAATCAAAAGAAACAGTAAAACAAGTTGGGCAGAAAGAACTTGCAATGTTTAATAATTCAAGGTCTAGGGCAAGTTATAGTTCTAATTCATATAACTATGCGACCGCTAAAATAAATAAAAGACACTGCAAAAACAAGGGAAAAAGGCATTCATTTATTTTCCACTGAACAATATACTTATGAATAACACTAGATGACAAGTGCCAGTGATGAATTTATACTGAAGGCCCCAATGATTAAAAAGGCTAACGTTGTAACAACCAATAATGGAACAGTACCAAACTACCATAATTTATTGCATTGATAACCGCTTTTGGTTTTATTGAAGAATCAACTATACCCATTATCCAGAAACCCGAGCAAAACGGACAAATCCATAGAATGGCGCATACAAGGCACCAAATTTATCACTCTTCACTAAAGAACGAGAGGACGATGTGAGTTCTCCTATGAGGGGATTATCTCTCAAGTATAAAATAATAGAAGGGCTCCAAATAAAAGGAAAGAGAACCTTCAGATTGCAGGCATCAGCTCATAGGTTGTTAGTTGTTATTCGAAATATCAAGTAATTGCCCTAGGCATTTTTCTAAAAGGAACTGCAGACGCCAATCTGTAGCAACTCGAAAAAAGAGTGAATAAAAAGAAAATCGCCCTACAAACTCAAGCAGCCCTCAGTAAAAGTTCATGTTCAGCATTACCATGCTCAGATCTCAAACTATGTAAACATCATTGGGACAAATTCAATTGACCACAACTAACCTAAAAATGCGAGGTTTAAAGATGACGTGCCCTCAGCAAATATTTATATTCCGCATTAAATACTCAGATCTCAAAGATATTACACCATCACCGGACGCATCCGCTTCATAACACAAGCAAGTTAAAATCACGCAGCAACAAGAAGAAACCAACAAAAGCAAAACACCGAAAACATACCTGTTTGGTGGAGAAAAAATCAATACTTGACGCCCTCAGCAACTGCTATACCTCAACATTCATTTGTGTTCAGGTCTCAAAGATTACATGTCATCACAGGGCCATAAAGAAAAGACGGTAGTTTAAAACGAATAGTCATTAGGACTCTTTATAAATGTGCTGTATAACAGATTTTGCAGGGCAATATTCGCTATAGCAACTGATTATTTCGGATACAGCGACTCAACAAAGCCTGCTAAATTTTAGGCCTTTTCATGGGCGCCCACAGATCCTCACGTCAGATGGAGGATGAGTTGCCCAAAGGCCAAACCCAAAAACAGAAATCCATTAAAACCCGAATCGACAAACATGAAAATAAGACCCTCTAATATTCATTTCATCGCTGCGATTTATGAAGGCATTGTGATTCTTGCAGAAATCAACACATTAAAACACGAAGCTCCCATAATTTTATACAAAACGCAATTCTAGGGTTTCGAGGCTAGGGTTTCCGATACCGACTGATAAATCTTACAAAACCCTAACCTTTTGTCCTATATCCCCAAACCCTACAACAATCTTCCCCCTCCTGGATTTATTCCCTCCGCGCTCCCTTCCGCTAACCACAAAGGACCTAAACACCCCTATTATTACTTTATATAAAAGAGAGAAATATAACTATAATAGCATTTGCACCAAGTGCGGAAAGTGTTTTGGTTTTTTTTAACCTTTTTGAATATATATATAATAATATTGGAAATAGAAGGGTTTTTAATATTTCACTAGAGGTCTAGGTCCAATAGAGTCCAAAGTTACTAGTTGCAACATTAATTATCAACTATTTCATATACCTTAAAGTTCCAAAAACTTTCTAACAAGATACCTCTAAATAACCCCAACACTAAAGCAAACATTTCAATTTCTACAAAATAGTGATCTAAACACTGCTTAGAAGAATCTAAAGACCCATACACCTCAATTATTCTAGGAGTTCTGTGGCAAGTTGCTTACCAACTTTGATATAATATAATTGTTATATTTTTCTTCTCAAATAGCATTCCACCAAGGCTTTTCATTTCTTTGAGGGAACATGAATTTGACATATCTAAGAGTCCATGTTATTTTGCATTCCATATGACTTTACATTTAAGTTATTTTACAACAATCTAATCTCATTTCCAAAGAATGTCAATGAAAATAACTTGAATAACTATCTTTTCTGAAAACAATAGGAGTTCGTCCTCCACTGATCTTATTTCCAGAGAATATCATTGAAAATAACTTGAATAACTATCTTTCCTGAAAATAACAGGAGCTCTCACGTCCACTGATTGGTAAGCAACAAAGGTTCTTTAAGTCCTCACTTCAACTGTTCTTGGGGATTTGTGACCAACAACTTACCAACTATAAGAAGAATATCTAAAAACATTTATTTTGTTCATTTAGGATTTTTTTTATAGACCAACACTCAATTAAATAAGAATATTTGAGTAATTTACATATCTTCTTGAATTTCTCAAATAAAAAATATTTTTATATAAAATATTTTTAAATAAAAATTATTATAAATTAAACAATATTTAAAAATAATTATCATGATTAGATATGAGAGAATATTTAGAATTTTAACCTACTTAATGATTAAGATTAAAGGTATTGAACTTCACAATTTATTCAAAAATGTATGCATCACAAAATTTAGTAAAATAACATTGCCTTCTCCTTAATGGAGTTTTTTTTTAGCTAGGTCGCGCCGCTATGCTCTGAGCCTGCGTCCTTCTTCACTAGCAGCCTTCGGCCCTCCTATTTGCCATGGCCCCTCCGGATGCAATCCCGGAGGCAGCAGCTGCCCAAATGGCCTTCTCCGCCCTCGTAAAATCCCTTCCGCCCCAGCGTCCTTTTGTCCTGCAATTTCGAAATTTGTAAAGAAGTTGGATGGATTGAAAGAAGTAGTTCTTCCTCCTGCCCTTCCTCGTATGGCAGCGCTTTCATGTTTATCTTCAGTATAGATGGCTAATAGTTTAACAAGTGGGCCCTTGCAAATATTTATTTCCCAATTGATCTTCCTTCTACACCAAGCAACCTGTTCTTGTACTATTGCAATCTGCTTGCACTAGTGCAGGTACAATACTTATGTGAAAAAGGTATATTTTATCTTCTTTACTGAAGACTTATGTCTTTATGGAGGTTCTCTAAGCCTCAAGGCTTAGAGCACTCTGTTCCTATGACAAGAGACCAACTCTTGCACCAAGACAAGGCTTCCTTCACCAAAGTTTCCAATTTACTTTTGAAAGAATTAAAAGGCGTGTTGGAAAGAATTGCAATTGCAAGCTAGATTCTGAGATAAATTACACATGAAAAATAATTCTTTAATTAACTGAACTGCGCAATGGAAGTATACTTCATAAAGCGAAAACAATTCAGAATAATAAAGAAATAGTCAAAGTAATTTGCATGCATCAACTAACTTTCGGCAATTCACTTCTAACATTTTTGCTCCTTTTTCTTAAGTCATAAATTGCAAGTGTAAAGTATGGTGTTTGTAATAACATCCTTCCTTAATTCATGTAAAAATTCTTAGATCCTTCAGAAGTATAACTCTTAACATTGAGAATGATTATTTGAATTAACAATACGTTTTCTTGTAGGAAATAAATGAAATTATAAGCAGGAAAAGGAACGTAACACTTGCTGTAATAGGAAACTACATGCATTGGTAAAGGAAGAATCTTCCTACATGACCTGTGTGGAAGAAAACTAAATTGTAGGAAAATAATTGCAGGAAGGAAATTGCAAGAAAGTAATTGCAGGAAGGAAATTGCAAGAAAGTAATTGCAGGAAAGAAATTGCAAGAGAGAAATAAACTTTAATTAACTTCCAAACTACGGATCCGTTCACGCTTGACTATGAAATGAATTTAACTCAGAAATTTTGAAATAAACATAAGAGCAATCCAAGCCACGCAACTAAAAATGAATAAATGTTCATACAAAATTTTTAAATGGCAAAAGAACAAGGGTAAACGAGTTGGGTTGGCTGGGCCCTAGCCAACCAGCTCGATTCTCGTTTAGGAAACAAAACAGTTCAACACTTAATCATGCATGAAATAAAAACTAGACACAACATGAAGAAAGCATGGTGCATCCCTTGTATTAATGATCTGAAATGATCATATGTCAAATTGATGTAGAATTGATTATGCAAACAGTGAACTGAATGTTAACTTAAAGTGTTGAAACCATGAGAACTGCTTGAGAAGAAAGACTTTATGACATATGATAAACATAAGAAAGATGTAAAACAGAAGTAAAAAAAAAAAAAAAACAACAATACCAGAAATCAAGAATGATTGTGGAGTTTGTCCCCGATCGACTATGTCTCCGGGTCTGCTTTCAAGATGGGCGGCCTCTTTATTAGGATTGAATCCGAGAAGGTCGATTACATAGAAAATTGACCAAACTAAATGTGCATGCAGGAAATTATTGTCACTTTCATAAGAAAGCTCTCTGAACCAGCTTTCCAATGCCTATCACGGTTCCCAATTCTGACTTCAGATGCTCCTGTTACACTAAAAACAAAACAACCTATATCCTCCAGAACCTGTACATAAAACTCAACACCACTCTCCCCTCCTCTCAATGAGAAAAATTGGTTTTATAGCCCTCCATATGCATTCTAACTCCTTAGGCTAGGTTTAAGGATGCATAATTTGAAAATAGGGTTTGTTTCCCTTGGTCTTGTCATTATTTGACACCTTATGATAAACTTACATGGTCATTGAATTAGTTTAAATGACAATAATAACCAAAAAACCAATTTAGACTTTATAATAACTCAAAGACTGTTAGCTGTTTGCTAACTGCGCGGAGGAGAAGACAACGCATGTGACAACTGATTTCTAGCAGTCTCGGCTGATGGTGTAGATTCCAGACTTCAACCCTACTATTGCAGTTAACCATAACACTATCCACATATTATAGTTAACTCCTGCAATTATGGTTGATGTCTCTGTGTGGTCTACATGGCAGTGACTACTCGGTGTTCACACACTGCGGTCCCCCTGCGGTTATGACCAGTGGTTTACTATAACATCCTAACCACTCACCGTAATTGTTTCCCCCTCATTCACTCACATGAATATGTCTTCGACGCGGCTAACCGTTGTGGTTAGAGGACCTGTGGATTGGAATTAAAATGTATTTGCAATGTTTTGTAATGTATTGTAGTTACAAGGTCTGAGGGCTAGGGTTTAATGTATTTGTTTTACATAGTAAGGGTTTATAACTTAGGTTTGAGGTATTTTAATGTATGGTTTAGGTTTTTAGGTATAGGTTGGGGTTTTAGGTGTAGTGTTTGTCATTATGATTGAAGCTTATGTTTTACATTAGGTTTATTCTAAAATAACCCATTTACAACCAAATGTCACTAAGCGACATTTGCAACAAACATCACATGACGATAAACTCGTTGACAACCAAATCCTGTGAGGCGGATGACAAATCAATGTCGATGACCAAATCCTGGTAGAACTGATGACAATCACATGTCGAAAACTAGGTATCAAACCATATCACCATGAAAACCATATAGATTACTAGACAACCCGAACCATAAACATCACTGTCAAAGCTGATGACTCTAGACACTGAATGCTGATGACGAAACTGAACCTATGCAACTGATCTGACAAGATCCTCCTGGATCAATCCTCTCCACTTGAAAGCTTTTGGACCACAAAAGTTTGATTTAACTAGATAGTAATGAAGGTAAAGCTCCCTCACTCTCCACCTTGTCTGGAATATGTACCAATACATTCAATCAACCACCTAAAAATGATGACCCTGATGATGTTGATCATGGCACATTTTGAATCTGTGAACTATTTGATCCATCTGCAGTATGCACAACTTGCGAAGATGGTCAAACAACCTGTTATGAACATGGAAATTGACTTCTTTCCACGAAATACCATGAGTTAGTGATTCATAAACATCTTTGAAAATAGTCTCTACAAGATATTGTTCAATACTATTGTCATGTATTAACAATCTATATTTTAGAATGACAGAGACAATCAAAGATATTCTTGACATCATATCAATTATTTGACTTGATATACTTTCCTACTTCCTGATTACTAAGTGAACTTGTTGCAATAAACCCATCAAACTGTAAGGTGAAAACTGTTGCAACTTAGTTTGATTTTGAAAGTATTGAAAGGGTTGTTGATTTGTTTGAATCATTGTTTCCTTATTCATTAAATGATGTTTCCATTGATTAGCACTTCCCCCTGATGCATAAGTTTCCTTTATATGTATTGGATACTTTGACACTGCTTTAGAAAATGCTTTGATATGAAAACAAAAGGGCTTCCTCTCCGCTTGAAAAGAGGCTTCCAAACTGTTCGAAACATGAAATGGTGACACAATACAAGAGAAATTTAACACTGAATTTACCCAATACTGACCTGCATCCCTATAACGGATAACTTCCACACTTGGACTAGATTGATTCAATTTGACATTAGGAAGAGGAGCTTTAGGCATTAAATATAATTCATGTTATTCTTAAGGTGATATTTATGCTCTCTTCTGTAAAATACTGCATCACGATTATAAAGATAACGACTTCCTAAGACAACTCCACATATGTCTACTAGAACCACATCTAATTCCACTTCATCAATGTAATTAGTTGTAATGGAAAATCTTAATCGATGCTATTTTGTGACTTTTATCTGAGTTGATTTATTTAGCCATCCTAATGGGTAAGGTCTTGGATGATTGAGTGTCTCCAAAACCAAATTTTTAACTAAATATTCAAATATTAAATTGGCCTGTGATCCACTGTTAAACATTATATCTATCTTTGTGTGCTTGGACATTATCGTTATGTTAAATAATTCAACTCTTTTATCCTCATTTGAAGGATTTATGTTTGATGAAGATGTAATAATATTCAAACTTGAACCAATGTCAAAAGTTTTACATGTCGAAACTATGGCAATGATCCTCCTTTCATCACCTAAATCAGAACCTAGATCTTGTTGGACTGCTGCAATTGCTTTCTTTTCATCCTTCTCTTTAAGGAACTTTTTGGGCTTAAGTTCGGGATGAAGTTTCCAACACTTAGATTCATCATGACCGATTCTCTGGAATGAGAACAAGTAGGTATTTCCTTCTGAGTTATCGCTGATTTCTTTCTCTTCGAATTGTTGTTCCCTTTACTATCATTGGAATCCTTGATTTGTAACTCTTTGGATGATTGCAGTGAAAATTTGAATGGCCTTCCACCTGATTCAATATGTATGGCTTGAACACACACTTCATCAACATCATCAGGATTAAACATCAATAATGTATGGTGCAAATATGAATGTAAATTGCCGGTGTATTTTAATAAAGTTTCACGTGTATCCAATGAAATACCAAGCATCAATGCCTTCTCTCTAAACTCCTTAGTAAACTCCTGAACACTTTGCCCTTTACCTTGCCTCAAATGCTTCCAATCAATAACAATGTGATGCATGTATACTAAAGGATAGAATTGTTTCCTAAGAGCTTTTAAAAACTAAGACCATGAAGAGCTTTCCCACCAGATTAAAGCTGTTCCCCCCATTTTAAGTGTAGCTAACTGAACTTTCATTTTATCGTCAGAAATGTTCTAAATATGAAAATACACTTCTAATTGCTTAATCCAGTTATCTAGCTTTTCAGGATTTATTTCGCCATCATAAATAGGTAACTCAAATTTTACATCAAGTATTAAAAGAGATGTTTTCTTAGGTTTATTTTCTGTTTCAGATTCTTCACTAGAAGAAGAATAAGATAATGATGATGGAGATGAAGGAGGTGAAGGAGGTTTATCATCCTTGCCTTTACCTTTTTCCTTCTTCGATGTCTTTGAAGAAGAAGCTGCATCTCTCTCCTTCTTATCTTCATAAAGTTCTCCCAACATTTGCTACATAGTCAAGAATGCTTGCTAAAACTGTTCATCGCTCATCTTAGGTTCCAGATTTTCACCTACATCAGATCATGTCATGGTCAACTTATGAATGACTCTTCGCTTTCCAATCTCTGGATCAATCTCCTCGAGGATTCCTTCTCCACATTGTGACTTTGACCTGGTTAACATTCATTGACAAATTCTACAAACGCAACCTACTCTGATACCAAATTATATGATCTGAAATGATCATATGTCAAACTAATGTAGAATTGATTATGAAAACAATGAACTGAATGTTAACATAAAGTGTTGAAACCGTGAGAACTACTTGAGAGGAAAGACTTTACGATAGATGATAAACATAAGCAATATGTAAAACATAAGTGAAAACAGAAAAAACCCAACGATACCAGACAACAAGATTGATCACAGAGTTCGTCCCTGATGGAGTATGTGTTCAGGTCCACTTTCAAGATGGGTGACCGCTTTATTAGGATTTAATTTGAGAAGGTCAATTACACAGAAAATTGACCAAACTGAATGTGCATCTAGGCACTTCTGGTCACTGTCATAAGAAAGCTCTCTAAACCAGATTTCCAACGCTTGTCATGGTTCCCAATTCTGACTCTGGATGCTCTTGTTACACTAAAAACAAAACAACCTATATCCTCTAGAACCTGCACATAAAACTCAAAACCACTCTCCCCTCCTCTCAATGAGAAAAACTAGTTTTATAGCCCTCCTGATGTCAAACTGAGACATAGAATTAGAAGTGTCCCAATCTGTGCTGTGAACCCCCCAAGCCCCAACAATTTTCCCGATTTGAAAAGTCAAACTGCTCATGCCACAATCTGCTCACCTCATCTAAATGAGTGAGTAAAACAGCAGACAAAGTCTTGCATTCTAACTCCTTAGGCTGAGTTTAGGGATACATAAGTTGATAGGGTTTTCTTCCCTCGGTCTTGTCATTATTTGACACCTTAGGATAAACTTACATGGTCATCGAATTAGTTTAAATGAAAATATTAACGAAAAACCTAATTTAGACTTTATAATAACTCAAAGACCATTAGCTGTTTGCTAACTGTGCAGAGGAGGAGACAGTGCATGTGACCGCTGCTTTCTGGTGGTCTCGGCTGACGGTGCGGCTTCCAAACTTCAACCCTGCCGTTGTGGTTAACCATAACGTTGTTCACATATCATAGGTAACTCCTGTAATTATGGTTGATGTATCCACGTGGTCTACACGGTGGTGATTGCTCGATGTTCACACACTGCGGTCCCGCTGCGGTTATGACCAGCAAATAGGGTGTGCGATTTACTATAACCGCCTAGTTGCTCACCCTAAAAGTTTCCCCCTTATCCACTCACATGAATATAGTTCCGACGCAGCTAACTGTTGCAGTTAGAGGACCTGTGGGTTGGAATTAAAATGTATTTGCAATGTTTTGTAATGTATTGAAGTTATAATGTTCGAGGGATAGGCTTTAATGTATTTGTTTTATAGAGTAAGGTTTTAGAACTTAGGTTTTAGGTATTTTAATGTATGGTTTAGGTTTATAGGTATAGGTTGGGGTTTTAGGTGTTAGGGTTTGTCATTATGATTGAAGCTTAGGTTTTACATTAGGTTTACTGTAAAATAACCCATTTACAACCAAATGTCAGTAAGCAACATTTGCAACAAACATCACATGACGACAAACTCATTGACAACCAAAGCCTGCAAGGCAGATGAGAAATCCATGTCGACGACCAAATCCTAGTGGAAATGACGACAATCACATGTCAAAAACCAAGTATCAAACGATATCACCATGAAAACCATATACATTACCGGACAACCCGAACCATAAACATCATTGTCGAAGCTGACGACATCGGACAATGAATGTTGATGACCTTTCGCATTCCACTAATGACAATTGGAATTTCACTTACAACATATTTACAAATAATATTACATTTTCCACATGTACCCATGTGAGATAAAATAGGCTAGAGACAACCTAATAAGAAAAAACACTATGACTCCGAAGTTTGGGGAAATACCAACTCGAAAACCTTCACTTGGTGCTTCTTAGCCACGTACTCATGCCAAGATTGGTACGGTGTGATGATGTCCCTAAACAGCTTGATGATTTATTTTTGATAGCAGACTCTTTCCTCCAGAGCATCTGGGTATATGGTATTGGAACCTAGGTCCAACTCATCCTGAAGCATGTGCAGTATGGCGTTGAACATGACGGGACCACCAATGTACTTCTGAATGTTATGTGCGTTGAGCTCCAAGTCATCCCTGGTGGCCTCTCACCTTAGTTGCTCCATGTACTTGTCGATCTCTAGTCAAACTTGGTTATTTTGTTCAGTCTCGATGAGTGAACCGATTGATGGATCTTATGCGTTCTCACCATGAAAACCAAACTCTTGTACCACTGTCAATTTGAGACTTGTATTTTGGTGAGAAATGGGGCGATTTACTTTGGATCTTTGCTCTTTGTCAAAGATCTGATTGCTCTATCCTTTAGTAGCTAAGGTTTTCATCGTTCAAACTAAATCAAAATTTTGTTTATCATGATAGTTGCATTTTAGGAATTGCGAACATACATCACATGGTTAACCTTCAAAGGCAAATTTTTAAGCAAGATCAGCTTAAAATGAACCTCAATTAATTTAACAACACTTTGGAACTTAGTGCAACACATCTAGAGGTCTAGGCTAAAGATGTGTTCTGGTGTCTTTAAACCTAGGGGCTGTCGTTTTCATTGAAGGTTGGGTGATTCCTCCTCTTTGATATGACAAGTGCTAGCACGGACTTGTGCTCCCTGTACCATCGCGTATATAGTGGGAGACCCCAATAGGCTTAAATCCTTTATCCATAGGAAACCGAGTCTGTCGCCTTATTAATAGCAATGCACTGAACACAACATTCTGGAAGGTTGACTGCCGTACATAAGTCCTTGGTAATTTCTCTTTAATTTATCACCAAGGTGTATATTGCAGTTTTGTGATTGGTCTGGTAAAACCTTTGTCTAGATTCTCCAAAGTAGTCATTTTTGTTCTTTTTCGACTCTCTAAAAGAAAAGGTCCATTTGAGCACTTGCCCTTTCAGGCTCATTAAAAATCGAAGGCGACTAGAGTCATCTTTAGCTTTTTCTCGACTCTTTAAAAGAGAAAAAGCAAAGTTGTGTCCAAGTGTCATTAAAATTAATTGATCGCAAATAACATCCCTATTCCTTAGTTGATCTTAGGTTGAAACATATGGCGACAAATCTGGAATCCACCGATCAAGGAATTCCTTTAGATGGGAATCCTAGTCCTTTTCCTTCTTTCAGAAATATTGGTGCTCCTTATATGGCTACATTGTCCCTTCCAGGATTTACCATTGGCTTGCTTGTAGGATTTACCATTGTCCCTTCCAGCAGTGGTCATCGAAGGGATATATGTATGTAAACCTCGGCTTGAAGGCCTGTGAGTCAGAGTTCTAACGTATAATAAAGTGTCTGGATGGTCATGAGGGAGGGGATAATTCAGAGCCACAACCGAATCTGAAAGCTCTTCTACTTCAATACTATCTTTCGACTGGAAGAGTACTCGAGAAATAACTGGTGTGTTCCTCTCTAACTCTGTACTGGTACTAGGTCTATCTTGTGAACTAATGCCCCCAAGCGGAGGATCAATCTCTCAATCTCCGATGCACCTGCTGCCATTGGTTGGAAACCACTGGCAGAATCGCTCCTATGCCTTTTATGAGAAGGCTCCAGACTCATAGGTGATAGCCCACAAAGTCTCCTAGACCATCGAGACAATCGGTCATCCACTTTGAATTATTTAAAAGATCTACGTAAAGACTAAAAAATTGTAAAGCTAGGTTGACTAGGAGCACAAAACATTCACTAAAATGTCCCTCAATATATCAGCAATCAAGCAACTCTCAAGTATTTCCGCTCTGGGTGATTGTTATAGACATTATTGGGCACTTCAACCCTAATAAAAAATGTCCATAAATTGAGGGCTTTTAAGTCCCTAAAAGTGTTGCTTCACTGCCTAAAGGAACAAGGCCAACTGATTACATCATCTCCCATAAGTTCTCCACTGAAAACTACTCATAAATGGTCAAAACTGGACCATACTGAAAGCTCAATGCAGAGGGTGCGATGCATATCACCTTCCCAATGTACAGAGTGCGATGCATGCTGTTTTGCCCCTCTGTATGGTGCGATGGTCGGGAATGGACAAATGGCAGGGACAAAAATGCGAGGTGGAAGATCATGGAATCTTCCAGAAGCTTCCCCTCTGA
>APFE031028407.1:0-23047 GCA_000404065.3 Pinus taeda | reverse complement strand
AACATCAAAATGGGGATTAACCACAAGCTGCGATTATCACCCACTATCGACAACATCCTACAAAGTTTCACAGAGTTTAAAGTATACTTTCATCACATCTACCTAAGGGTGCACAAGGACCCTGGAAATAAGTGGGAATAACTACCATATATTGACACAAATGATGTGATCTTCAATGTTCTTGAGACATGTCTGCCGAAATGGCGCGCTCCAGACATCTCCACGGTGGAAATGTTTGCTGCACAGAAAAAGAAGGAGAAGGCAAAATTGCGCATCGCATAGTTGGTGGAAAAGAGAAGGAAAGAAGCAGTAGTAGTAAAGGTGCAGGAGGCACTGGGTGCTGTAGAGACAACAGAAACACATAAGGTAGCAGAAACAAAATGCGAGGTCCAGAAGTCGCCTTCGCCTGAGGAGGAGAAAGAGATGGAAACAGAGATAGAGGAGGGTAGTGTGAACCCACCGACAACATCAACACTATTGAAGTGCCAACACACGAGATAGAAGATGGGGTCACGCAAAAAGGTAAAAGCATCTAAGATGTCTATTGACCCGATCACCCTTACCGAGGGTGATCTACACGATATAGGAGATATGGTGCACGACGTCACCACAGAGGCCCGCCAATACTTTGCAAAGGAGAATCAGATTGTGTTGTGTGCCCTCCAAGCACAGATTTAGGAATTGCAGGTGTGCACTCCTTAGGTTAGAACTCTCTCGACCAGCCTCACTGTAGGAACAGTGGCAGCCGAGGAAATGCTACGCATTTGTATGACCAACAGAATAGTGCTTCCAAAGGGGGCACTGGTTACAGAAAATGAGGCTGATAGGCCTACGATCAGTACGTTGAAAGGAATTGGGATTAACATGGCTGCACTCCCTTGGGAGACACTCTATGTTCTACAGGATGGGATTACTACAGAACTATGGGCTAGGGAGAGCCACGCACTGCAGGTGTTGAGTGAACAAAGGATCAACATGGAATAGTTGAGCTTATGGCGCGATGAGGTCATGTCTCAGAACAGGCTGATGGTATAGGTAATTGAAGTAGCCTGCCAGATGGTCCCTGAGCTGGCCATCCTAGTAGAAACTCCAGCAGAGGCACACATCTAGAGATTACCAGCAGGGTGCATGAGACATGAGAAGAAATGGCCAAGGTTCAGCTAGAGGTGAACCTTCATATATCAGAGGTGTAGTTGAAGGTGTAGCCTTGAAGTCCTCCAGAAGTAAGGGGATAGTGCATCGATGCCATTACATAGAGGATGAAGGAGATCAGTAGTATAGTGAGGGACTGCACCAAAATGTTGGAAGAATTGTTTGAGGTCCTCACCAATCTATAAGAGGACCCAAACATACAACACTTAGAAACAAAGGTGCATGAGCTATAGTAGTAGTATGAAAACATCAAAGGGACTGTGCAAATGGTGGCCCTCATAAAGAGGCTCGCGCAAATACAACAGGCCAAAGTGCTCAAGGATCAAGTAGACGCAAAGTGACACAAAGTAGCGGTTTTGAAGGTGTGTGTTCAGCCTTGGATCAACAAGGCCTTTGTAATCACTACAGCAAATGAATGAAAGCTCGCACAGATGCAGGGGATGTAAGAACATATACAGGGGAGCAATTCCAACACCGCAGTCTCAGAACAACGCATACAAGAGATACAACAATCAACCGCTTAGTGCACTACTGACCTTGCCGCATTCCGAGCAGAGTTGGGAGGTCTCCATGTGAAGATCTCCGCACTAATATAGTGACTCGAGGGAAAATCACGATGTTTGCATTGGGGGCCTATTGAGCATGGGATCCCCCCAACGCAAGTTTAGGGGCTTGAAGCCCAAGTTTTGACTAAGTCTTATGTAAAGACTCCGCGATTTGTGGGTGTAGAGCATGAAGTTGTAATTAAGTCATAGGGTTGTCCGCCCCTAATTTTGTAATGTAATGTCAGTTTTAGAGATCTACCCATGGTCAAAAGACCATGTGATTATATAAATAAATCGAGGGTCTAACTATAAAAGGATGGAATTAATAAATGAAAGATTTAATAAGGAGGAATTGAGTCGAAGTGTAGAGTCACGTCTTTGGGTCATATAGTAGGAGAAGACTTTGCAGTTGAGTGCACAGAGGCCTAGTAGTCCACAGTTGAGTGCGTAGGGCAGGTTGAGTTTGTAACCGATTGAAGCATTAATAAAGGGAAGTTTTACAATATTTTTGTGTATCTTTTCCTGTTTTTTGCATTGAAGTATATTGGATATCAATTATAAGTTGACTGTTTATTTGTTGCATGAACTTATATGAATGCGTTGATTAAGTGAATATAATATAAGGTATCTGTTTACACGAAGATAACTAACTATTATAAGAAGATATGTAAGATTAGTGGTGTGACTTGGGGAAATAGCGCAGATCGCTGCTATAGTAGTGTGAAAGCCCCATAGCTCCTGGTTAGGGTTGTGCGAAAGTGAATATAACAAGGGCATGAAGGCCTCGCAGGTCAGGAAAGTTTGCAAAGTAACCTACATGAAGGTATTCACAGTTGGACTAAATCAACCCCTCAAACAACTTAAGGGTACGGAAACCTGGTTCCAACATCTCCCCATACTACTTCTGGTGAGACCTCAGTCTGCGCTCCGCGGATTTTTGTTGAAAGGGCCAGTAGTATAGGGATTTGTTTGTCTAATTAACTTCAAACCTTGATCAGGCCCGATCAAGCCAACACAAGGGTGTGACCATTGCAGTTAGTCAGGGAAGGTGCATGCGAGGTTCTAACACAAAGGGGGTGGGATGAGTGTGCCCCTTGACAACCTGTATCAGTACTCAATAGTGAAGGGAAAACATGAGAGAAAATGCATCACAAGTTGGAAAGTAGAGCAGTCGACAATCCAAAGAGATGGTTAAACCAACAACACATTTGCAACAAGATTCATATAATTGCATACGAATCAGTTCATACACAAATATGTAATTTAAACAACATATATCATTAAGGCAACTGGAACAATCCAACTACAATAACAAGACATGAATGAAAATGTGTTGCCTCTTATTATATAAAGAAGTGTAAGTTCCAATCATACAATACATCCATGTAAACCTACTAACCCCATCAGTGGAACTTTACAGCCACATCCGTCTACTCCTCCAAAGAGATGAACTAGCTCCATGCAATGGAGAAGCCAAGATGTGTTACAATACTCTCAAATCCCTTTCCAAGATAGTCTTATTAGAAGCTTGACTGACCAAAAGCCTATACAATGAGTTAAGAGGGACTATTTATAGCAAAGAGTGGGGTGTCCATTAACATTCCCCTTTGTGACTGTTCAACTACCCTCATGTCTCTTCAACTACTCTATGACTATTACATTCTCTATTAACACATGAATTACACTTGACGTGACTCAACATTACAATGCACATGTACCCATGTGAACACAATGCCTTGAGCAAGCCAAACTAGACATCACTCTGACTTAGAAAACTATAGAATTCGAACTGCTCAACATCCTCATGCTGATCAACCATAACATATTGATGCCAAGCTCTATAGTCTCTGATAGTGTCCACGTGTTCCACGATGACATCCGTTTGAAACCCGACCTTCGCCTGCATAGAATTTGGGTACACTACTCAAGCGCCTAAATCTATCTCATCTAAAAGCATGTGCATCACTGTCTTCAATGTGGTCGGACCAACAACATACTTGTGCATGATGTATGCACCAATAGGAAAGTCTAGGTTGGTGATGATGTGCATCAACTCGTCGAAATATGAGTCAAGCTCTAGTCAAACATTCTTCCCCATCTTCACCTGGGTGAGAGTCCCAAGGGATGGGATAGAATGTGTGCACACCACAACATCCATTCTCTTGAATAGTCATGCATAGGAAGCCTGTATGATACTGATCAATTGCAATAGGTCCTCATAGTTCCAGATTTGAATCCGGCTACGTGCTTTCAGCTCAACTGCGTTTGACCTCATCATATTTTCCAAGTAAAGTGGGGCTCCCTTGTACTTCATCATCCATGCTTGTATGTCATCAATAGGAGCATGTATGTTTGTCAAGGTGTGTGCTCTCCTAGCACATTTTTGTTTCCATCTGTTGAGATGAATGACCGCCTTATCCATGGTAGCAAACTTGGAGTACAATGCTTGCATAACTGTGTCAAAGGACAATACTTGATCTAGTATTATGTTCTTTAGCTGAGCTCAGAAGGACATTGTCATCATGTCGCCTCCTTTCTTTGCCACCTATAGTTCCTTCTCCATTCACTCATTCTTAACTATAAGAAAATGAATTTTTGAGCTAGTGGATTTGGCACACACTCTAGTTGCATCATTCAAAGTAGTTGGATTCTTGAACACATCAGTAATGATCACTCATTCTTCAACTTGCGTAGGGGATGTTTGATCCTCTGGAGTTGACACTTTGTGAGACTACATAACTCTATGTTGGGATTCATCAAATTTTATGTTGTGCATCTCTTCTTCTAGCTAATCACGAAGGATCTCAGTGCCTCCTTGGTAATCTGAGACTTTCTCTTCTTCTAGATGCATTGAAGTGGGTGAGTCAAACTCTTTCTGGTGAAGCATGAGGTAGGTGTCTTTTTGCAACTCTTGTTGCTCCATGTCTGCATCCAACTATTGAAGTGCATGGTCTATCTCATGAGAAAAATCTTGCCCCTGTGATGTTTGATCGTGTTTGCTTGATGCGATCTGCTTAGATAAATCAACTGCTTGTTCAGGCCCTACTTTGCCTGTTTGAAAGTGATGTGCCCCCTACTGTATTTGTTGCTACTGCACTTCCCTCTCCTATTGGCACAACTCTTGTTCTTTCCATATTTGCTCCCTTAGCTCATTCAACTCCTTATCTGCTTCTTCCATTCTCTTCTTATCCCTCTACCTTCATGTGATTTGCTTTTTGCACTACTGCCTCTTTGAGTCTATAGCCATAACTGCTTTCTCTACAAGTGGATCTACTCGAAACTAGAAGCTTTGTTCCTCCTCCATGTGATCGACAATCTTCCTCTTCCCTTTGTCACACACTGGCATGCTTGGCTCAACTATAACTACTGCTACTGTTGGTGCTCTCCGTGATGCCACTTCACGTTGCTTCGCTAACCACTCCACAACAAATCTAACTGGTTCATTGGGTATGGAGAAATTGTAGTAGTATCTCCATGGGTCCTCCTTGTCCTGTGAAATACCTCGTAGATCTAATTGAACTAAAGTCTCGTGCAATGATCCTTCACAATGCAATGTGGGTTATACATATTATAACTTCAGAGGTCAAACTGGTATTTGTTTATCATTTCTGCTTCAACATCCACTTGCTTGATAATCCAGATCTCATATAATCCAATCTATAATGAAAGAGTGGTCAAAGGTGCCTTCTTCTTCCGCTACAGTCTAGATGTCAATCCTATTGAGATGTGATAGGCTACTTCTTGCATGACAAGTATGTCCAAGCCAAACTTTGGTAGAACATGTGAAGGCTTCTCTGCAATTATCATTCAGATGAAAGTGTCAGATGGTGAGGCATACCAATTTGCAATACCTATCTATGCCTCCATTTCTTCCTTTGACATGTAGTGTGGATCTTGCTCAAACATCATCTTGTACAAAGGGATGACAAAATTATCAGAAAACCATGTGATTGCTCCTTTATAGCTACATTCAGACAAAAACTTGAAATATTTGTCCACAATAGTCTCTACCAATGACCATGCCCACTCCAAGCCTGAAAACTCATGTCGAACATAGACTGCATCTAGAATGTACGCGGACATGTAAATATCTGCATGCATACCTTCAGGTCATTGCTGAGCCTTCGTGACTTTCTCATTCAGTTGATGAGCCAGTATGTTGAACTAGTTACATGGTTTTCCTTCTCTAGCCACCTGGTCCAGTGCAACTACCCAACTCTATGGGAATGTTTTCATGCTTACTTGGCCACATAGTTGACAAGAAAATATGATCAAGTATTGGTATGCCTTCCTTAGTATCTTTGTCTTACAGACCTAGTTGGGTGTCATCCTGAAATGAGTTGACTCCTTTACCAAAAACTTCAAAATGTCTCTAGAGTTAGGACTAATGTTGGATAAGCTGAATGGAGTCTCCATGAAAGTCATGTAATTTGACATATGATACATCTCATCATAATCATGTTCCCAGAATGTCACAAGCTTCATCCCAATGGCACTGCTCAAGGTCATCGTCTAAGGATTAGTGTGAGAGACGATCTAATGTATCACGTCCGTGCATGGGAACACGGGATATCTGCATGCAAGCTGGTATAAGCCAGACTTGTGAATTTTCACGTACACCTGACGTTCTTCGAGGTGTTCCCCAACAGTGCTTGTGAATGTTCCATTGACTTACTTCCACTTCTGTTTGATGTCCTTGTCTAGATAAAACTTTCTATCTTCCTAGATCAACATACTGGAGGACATTTGCTCAGTTGTTGTTCCAACTACATTTCCATTAGTGTCCTAAGATCCTATTCTCTTGGAATCCATTGAGACAGATGAGCACTTGAAATATCTAGAGACCAAAAACATGCATGGCAAGAAATCTATCAGTGAAAACAAAGCAAATTCCCAGGAATGACATATCACATACATGGAAAACTCATAAGCAAAATTGTGCGATTTCTTCTGCGAGGCTGGGTGACTGGCTACCAGAACTACACAAAAGGAAGTATAGGCTATCTGGGAGGTAGCAATAGTTGTTGTATCTCCACAATGCGCAATCTAGACTGGCTGCTTGCTGTTGGGATTGCGGAATGTGCAAATCCAACCAGGAAGGACTGCAGGCCCAAGGACAGATTTGTGCAATTTCTTGGGCTAGTAGTCACTGTCCTCCAAAAATGCGTAAAAAAATCCTGGAGGCTAGTGCTGGGAAGAAATGTGCATTTCTGGAGAGGAAGGCAGAGCCTTACTTCTGCAGATTGCGCAAAGCAGTTTCAGTGAGGCAAAGTCTAGGTCAAGGTTGGCCTAACTTGTCAACAGGAAATTGGAAGAAAATAAGATAATTAATGCACGGTGACACTAAGTGATAGCATAAGTGATTGATAGTTCATGAAAAACATGAATGAAAGATTCAACATACAGTTCAACATGCAAGTGGGTGAAGCAGTTCACCGGTTGGGCGAACATTCCTGCAAAAAAGTTCCGTGCATGCAACAACATTGAGATAGAAACAAAAACTAAAATAGAGCTAGGACAAGATAATATACATGTAAATGACAACAATCACTCAAAGAAATCAAGCAAACAACACTCATACAAGCGAATACACAAAAAGTGATAGAAATTCTGGCAAAAACAACTTGAGACAACATACCCGTGAAAAGTTGAGATGGATGTGTTGAAGAGTCCTCGATGTGTTGTGGGATGCTCCAACATTGATGTGAATGAATAGGCTATGATTCATCGAATAAATAAGTTCGGGTTCATGACGTGCATGCCACAAATCTAGGAAAAAGTGACACTTGGAGGGAAACTTCTAAAACAACCTTGCATGTAACCCTTGACTACTAAAAATAGCTCCCTAAATCATGGGATGCATTTTGCATGTTTTATTTTGCTAAGAACGAGTCATGCATGCATGCAATTTAGGTCTCTTGGTCCGGGGGAACTAGTCAACCAGATTGCTCATGCATGCATCTTCTCTACTACTTGGAAAAAATGTGCATTCCTAGCTGGGAGTTGGGCTGACTGCCCAGGAGGATTGCGCAATTTTGGGTAGAGTAGATTACTGTTGCCCAAATTTATGCAAATCGTGTGCTGAGTGGCCCTGTTAGGGAAATTTTTGCGAATCCTATTGGGAATGTTGACTTGCAGCCTGTAGCCCAGCAGGTTGTTTGAGAGGATTGCACAATTTCTGGAGGGAAGGTTGGTTGCCCTCTAGAAATGAACAATTTTGAAGGGGATGCTACTGAGCCTCCAGCTAGAGCAAGTCTAGATAAATAACCTATGAGGGGAATGTATCAAGCTATGTTTGACAGGCTGCCTTTGTGGATGAAAAACATTGAGGCTTGTGTGCTTGATGAAGCAAGACAAAGTGTTGTGCAAGGTTGGTAGGGAGGCTCCAAAACAGGCTAAGGAAAACATTTGGAGGGTGGTTGTAGCCGCTACAACACTTGGCAACATAATTGTAGAACTCCAGCTCTTTGAATGGACCTTGTTCATGAAAAGCAAGTCTAACACCTCTCAAAGTATTGTTCAGTTATCATCTCATCTTGGTTTCACAATGGCTTGATTGTAAGATGTAGCATCTACCCAGCTCCTGGTTGATTGACACACATTCCAAGACAAGGCAACACAATTGTTTCGATTGGGGTTAAGGGGTATATAGGTGCACAAGTAGTATAGTCGTCAGAGTCTTAGTTTCACCTTTGGTGTTTCTCCACTGCCAGCAGGCCTAGACAGTACCTTGGTGGAGTCACATAGGAACACAAGCATGTCTCCACTGCCAGGGAGCTTGGTCAAAAACCCAGTGGAGTTACTTATATGACCTCCCTGCGTTGGTAGTCTTTCTCTTCTTTTGCCTTATTCATTTTTCATTTTGAATTTTTTGACTTTTCATTTCTTTCATTTTTCATTTCTCAACTATGCATAACACTTATTCATTTCAGAGGAAGAAGAGAGATCTCGACTTATTTAGAGTAGAAGAGAAGTAGGTTATTCTACCTTTGATGTGCCTATTAAGGTTTGTCCCCTCACCTTACTCCACTTGACTGAGCTGACAAGGGTTAACCCAAAAACAACCAACTAGAGAAGGTGACACTAGTTAGCATGCAAGAGTTGTGTTTATCCAAGGTTCACTTCAAACAATATGTATTTTCCTTCGATGTATCATGGACTGAAAGTAACAAGCTCTTGATACAGAGGTAGGATGATAGATAACTAAGTAGTGACATTTGTACAAGCCCTCTTGTACTTCACCTAGCTCGTTTCAAGAGTCATACATGGTTTCATGCAAAACTAACCTACGAACAAAAACAAGTGAATTAACAAACATCAAAGGAAAGGAAAAAGCAGAAGCAAAAGTGAAAGAACAACAAGTAAGCAAACAAGCAAGCAGACAAACAAGAAAAGAAAGAAAAGAAGAAAACAAGGATGCAAGAAAACTGACTGAAAGCAAACACTACTCCTACTCCTACACTAACGGTGAATGGGCCTGATCAGGTCAAGTGATATTTCCAATGTAGCCATCAACGCATTGGTAGACCCATGTTGGAAGGCTTAGTCTGCGAGCAACCCATTTGTGTGAACCAAAAAACAAGAGATATACAACAATGAAGACAACCACACTTCGTGTTTTACAGTTCCCACAGGACATAAGTGGGTGCAAGTGCATGACGAGAAGTCTGTGGACTTATCATAGTGCTATGTGACACTAGGTGCACTTTGAAGCATAAGAAAACTCGTGACTGAGACATGCAAGCAAACGAAAGAGACAAAGATAACTTGCATTGTACACATGTGCTTGCAATGTAAGATTTTTCCAATGCATGAGCGATGGGATCATTCAGTTGGAGTGGAGGAGATGTGATCCATGTGTGAGATGGATCTTCAATGCATACATGTGAGTGATGAGGAGCCTTGGGTGATGCAACAATTTCATGATCAGAAGTGAGACTAACCCTAAGAGAGCAAGGACCTGACACAACCATTAGCTCAAGCTGAAGTGCCTTGACAGTCTTGGGTGTTTCAACTTCATCATCAAGTAGATCATCATAAACGATGGCTTCGAAAGATAAATTGTGATAGAGTCATCATCGTAATCAAATATGGAAACAAAGGAGTCATGACCACCACGATCAGAAAAATCAATGATTTCATCGGTGTCCTCATGATCAAATGTATCAAATAGAGGCGTAGATGATAAGTGAAAAAACTCATCCTCTGTGTTTCTGGGAAGAACAAATGAAAGACTAAGTGGATTTTCAATGAATAGATTATCTTCTTTATTTTCAAATGATGGACCAACATCTGGTGAGTCACGTGAGTGATCAACAATGTGTGCTTTTGTGGATGTGGACACACATGCAAAATCATGGATGAAAGGTTCACCAAATATGTTAGGAAAGAATGAAGGGGGCTCAGACGGAAGGGAGTCATCCTTCACTGAGCGTTAATTCTCAAGATCTCACTCATACTTTTCATGAATGATAGCGCATGTTGGTTGTGCAACATCAACTTCGTCAATGGGTTGTTCCTCATTCACAACAAGTGAAGAGTCTGAAATGGATGAACACAAGACAACATCATCTAGAGGAACAGTCAAGTGCAAAGACAAAGGTCGTATAACCGAATGCATATGAGAACTCAAAGGACTCACAACCAAATCTACACAAAAATTGATTTAAGTGATGTTGGGAGAATGTGAAGGATGAATGGGTGTGTGAGCATGATCTTCAACATCACTAGGCAGTGGTGGAGCTATTGAATGAGAGGGAGGCAGACAGTCAGTCGAGACAGTAACTGCATCCACATGAGATTGCATAGCTCCATCAATGAAGAATGTTGAGGGGGATTGATTTCAAACTTTCTCTTGGGATGGGAAGATTTATTAAGTTAATACTTGAACCAGTCCCAAAGATAAGAAAATTTCATCTGGCTCCTCGGAGCTTGAAACTACAAGTAAAAAAATCACTCCCAAAAATCAATAACTGATTCATGCAGAGCCATCCATTGCTGTAACAGTTTTCGGTCAAGATGTTCCGGATCAAAATGACAGAATGTGTCTTCAATGAGCTCACAGAAGTGATCAAAAGAGTGCACGTTGTCAACTGGTAGGCTGAGTAGTCAACGAAATGGAGATTCACGAAGTGTGTATGCAAGCAAAAAACCAGCCCATTCATCAAAAAACTCATCTTCTTCATGAAGCATGGAAAGAAATTCATGTAAGTAATCAAGCCAGACCACTTTGTCTGCACCGTCATACGTGAAACTGGACAAGAAATCGAAAAACTTCCCCGTGATGGAGACATTTTCAAGATTCGAAAAACAAGACGGTGGAAGAAGAGTTCAAGACTCCATGAAAGCTAAGCAGAGGTTCAAAACTAGATGAGAGGACACAACTTGTCATCAAGCCCTCCTTCTAGCACCAGAAATGTTGACGGTGTTGGACCGCCTATTATCACTCCAAAATTCCTCTTGAGTTGTTAGGAAATAAATGATAGAGTTAACCACAAACCTACTTTGGATATTAGGATCTGGCCTTCCTAATGCTCAGAGAGGGCTCTCTCTTTATGATTTAACTTTGTTTAGTTAATTGATTTTAGGCTAGTTATGGTTGTACTTGGGTTTTGGATTTTATTTGGTGGTGGGATCACTTACTTAGATGGACAGAGGGATGTCTTTACCATTGGGCTATGGGGTCAAATGTCAAGCAAACAGGACTAGATCAAGTTCTAAAATAGTGTCTATGGGGTAAGGTAGTTGAGTAATTTTAGATCTTAAGGTTGGATGGTGAAGTTGATTTCAATTGGATCCAAGGAGCAATTAAGGGTTCCTTAGGCCAGATAATGAAGGAAGTGAAAGAGGTCAATCGAGATGGGAGAGCAATTAAGGATTCTCACAGTTGGATATTAGAAGAAAACATGGAAATAATTAACTGTTCAAGACAGAGTTCACTTAAACAAATTCTGAAATAAATTTCCAGTTAATTCATTCACTTTAGATGACATGCAAGTTTGTGAAATACATAAGAAGATAAAAAATTTTACAAAAGAAAATACTTCACTATAATAGCTCAACACATAAATCCTGTAATGCAATCTCTTTATTACCTAGTCCAGTTTGTTGACTTGAAAAATTGGTACAATAACCCTCAGGTTTCTGGTCAATACAACTCTACAAATGTCTAGCAATCCACACATAATACTTTGAATTCTCAAGTATTTATCCAAAAATAATTTACAAAATATCCAAAACTGTCTTGGGGATTAATCGAGGAGAAAGAAATATCTTCATGCAAGAGACAGATGTTCAACTGTTGTATGTTGTCCCTATTTATCTGGTTGTGATGTCTTTATGCTCTGATATTTTGTTGTTTATTCTCTACCTTGTTGTTGGTCTTCACACTGATTGTTCTTTTTACTTTTCCTTTTCTCAACTGATACAATTTACTTTATACTCTTTCACCTGGCTGATTTGTCATTTTCCTTTCACTGTACATTTTTACATTTTGATTGCGCATTTTTACAGCAAGTCATTTAACTTCTCCCATGTGTCTGCATCTGCAAATTTGATATTTACCATTTTCATGTAAATTTCATCTACTTCTATGTACTTGGAAAACGTGGGTTTGTTTACAAAAAGATGTTTTACCTCATGCTGGAGGTAGAACAGGTTCTCAAATGTTTGATATAGAAACTTTCCAGTAGCCATTCCCTTCATAGAAGAATTACTTGCCTCATCCCTCGCCACCTCTCCGATTCTTCTATTGTAGTCCTCCTGTGGCATTAATTTATCATTTATCACCAAGGGATTTGGCAGACCTTTCTGCCTCAAAACATCAAACTTTACCATGAACTTGTCTATAGCCAATTGTATGGTTTGGCATTTGTCCTCAAGGTTCATCATTAAATTCCTCTTGGTGAGGATCCTTTTCACTTCTGGTATTGTGCTTGTCCTGTGAAGTATGTCCAGCTCTTGCAATTCATATTTTTTTTTTTTGGAGTTAATGAAATGGATTATTCTGGTGGCTTCTTCTAGCATGTCTCATAGCTCTGCCTTAATTCTTTGAATGGCTTCTATAACCTTATCACTAAGTCATTTTGTTTAAAAATTACTTGAATGGATGGCCAAATATCATTGACAAAGTCTAATGATATTGGCCCATAACTATTCTTTAGTTTGGCTAAGTGGCTCCTTTAATGTCAATTCCTTCTCCACGTTCTTCATTCTTTCAGTCAACCTGGTGGACTTCTGAACTTCATTCTTGTGCATAATCTAGGTAAGCTTATTATCATTTTCTAGACTTGATATCTTTTCCTTAAGATTATTTATTTGTGTGGTCTGAATGGACATGTCTTCCATTTCTTTGACCAATTTACTTGCCTCATCACCTAGCTGAGTTGTTGCTATTGTCGAACCTATTGTTGATGTAGATGTTGTGGCAGCTGGTAGTGTTGTAGCTAGTGGAGTTGTAGGAGCCGATGAGGCTACCAAGGTGGATGGTACTACTGTAGTGGCTGTTGGAATGACAGTGGCAATGGCAATCTCAAGGCTGGCTTGTTTTAGTGGTATTAAGCTCTCCAGCTCCTTCTCCATTTCTTTCAAGTGGTCATTAAGTTATAAAAAAAGGTCCATCATTTCCTCTTGATGTGTTTTCTGTTCTAAGACCTCTTTTGTCTATGGGTGCATTGAATGAGGAAGTTTCAGTCGCTTTCTCAAAGCAGCAATATCCTCATTCTCTTTCTTTATTAACTTCTTTGTAGCCTTGAAATCATTGGGATCATGTCCAAGCTCAATTACCAAGTCTTCCAATGACTTCATTCTATTGTCCTTGGCCTGTGAGGAGGCCTTTTCCAGCTTGTATTGTGTAGTGATATTAGCTAATGAACTTTGAAGCCTATATGCAGTCATAACTTTATAGGTCATGGTGGAATAGATCATATCACCTACCTATTTGTGAAACTCAATTTGGTCAAAATGGGATGAACATCCCTAGCCAAAACCTCAAAATATGCTTTCCTATAGTCAGTTGATGATATTGGTTGCTGGACAGTAGGTTGCATGAATGTCATCTACATTTTACCTGATTTAATGTCAAAAGCCGACATTAGTATGTCTTGATTTGTAGGTGTCTGCTTGAAATATTGGGCATAAGTCTCAGCCTTGGATTTCTCATTCCTTAAATTAATTTTTTTGTACCTATCCTTAATATCTTTCTCTTTATCCACAGGCCTAGTGAATGAAGAGACATCAACGCTGAGCTATCTCTCAATAAGTGGGGTGTTTGAGGTAGAGGGCTGGTGTGTTTCTCTTGATGCTGGTGGGCTTTTTCTCCTTGCCACCATTGTGTCAGTGTTAGTGGTTTCCATTGATTCAATGGTGTTTTGTTGTTCAGTTATAGGATTAAGCTTCGGCATCTTCCTGTAATTGATCTCAAATTGTTCATATGTGGTTTCCATGGCTAAACTAGAACCTTCTTCTCTGGTCCACTTTGCATTTCTATCTTCATTTGTTGGAGTATGTAAAAGATGAGGAATAATCTTTTGCTCTCCTAGGCCTGGAACCTGCAGAAAGGAACTAGTATCAATCTGCTTTTCCACATCAATTAATGTATTCTCCGCATCAACTACAGTGTTGTCCATGTCTATCAAATTGTTTTCCAACCATTCATACTGATTGGCAAATCTCGCAATGTCTAGCCTGGGATGGTGTATAAAAGGGCCCAATTTGACTTTAAGCCTTAGTTTATTTATGACTCCATGAGGGTCATATTTCCACATAAAAATATTCTTAAATTTCATCTATTGTAGAATGACATCTGTCCCTAGTATAGCTTTGCTATTGTTACAAATAAAGGGGCCCAATTGGTTTTTAGTTTTGTATTGAGTCTTCTTCTTAGCTACCAAGAAGTTAACTTCATTACAGTTTATAATCTTCCTAAAGTACTTTAATGCAAATAACCTCATGGGGAGGTATTTTGGCAGTTTGTAGGGAGGTAGTTGGCATCCATATATCCTTATCTCTATTTGGTGCTGGTGTAAAAACAAGTCTCCCACCTTACTATTCTTTGCCAATTGTAAAACCATTTTGATTTCCTGACTGATCCTGGGCTCATCGCTACTGGATAGTATGTTTACAACAGGATGCACAAATGAACCAATAAAGTCTTTGTAGAGAAAAAAGTGGAGTATTATTTAATCAATGGTGTCCAATAGATGACTGATCTTGGACTACCTTTGGTGTCTAATATTTGAATGTTGATTGGAAACTTGTTTGACTGATAGTAGAGAAGCATGTGAAACTGAACTAAAGAGTACTTCAAAACTCTCTCATTTGGTAGTCTGATGAATTGTTCATTCATTTTGTCTGCTATGAACTAATCATAGTTATACATTATAGCATGAGACTTGTCTGGGAAAAAGATAGAAAGGAAATCTAGGACAACCTCATCCACATGTTCATTTGTGGTGTACCCTAAAATGCAAGAGAGAATGGTAATAAGTTTCCTACCTCTCTAAGAAAAAATGGTGGCAGCATAAGGAGGACTATTTGTTGGAATGTGAAAAATGGTGGTAGCATAAGGAGGACTATTTGTTGGAGTGTGAAACTCTTTAATGATGAAAGTTTGAATAATTGAGCTTTCTTGGGATATCTAACTTGGTGTGGAGGTCAAGAAATCCTTCAGTTGAAGGTGGGGTGTTATTCTAACTTGAATGGATTTGCAACATTTGACTTATAGATTCTGTTGTAATGGTGAATAACACTTGTTGGTGAGGGGTGACAATGGATCTTTGGCTGGGAATTTACAAAGCTTGACATAAGTGGATGATTTCTGGGAAAGGGTGTACCTGTTGGAAACAGTACTTGGGCAAATTGGACTCCCAAAGGTGACTGTCATAATTTTGGTTTAAGAACTTGTCTTTACACCAGCAGTGGAGTTTTAGTAGGTAGGTAGGGGAAGCATTGTCCTTAATTTGGAAGTCTCTGTCTGCTAATGCAAGGTGGGCAATATCCAAGTGAGGGTTTTGTAGAGGTCTTACATCCAGAGAGGTTTGTGAAGCCATAATTGGGTTTAATGAATTGGATTAGGCTTTCAATGGTTTCAGGAGTGAGGCTTAGAAACTCTGGAATAGTGGAAGGGTAATTATATTCTGTGAAAAATGGTTTGGGATGTACAGTTTATTTATTTTCAATTCAGGAAGTTTTCTTAATTTATTTAATTAATTAACCATTCAATTATAACTATAATTTTCCAAATTCAAGGGCCATTCTGGTTTTTTCCAAGAATACCTGGAAATTGGTGATTTGGCATGTAGATTGGGTTCTGTGGTAGCTACAGAGGGTACTGAGGCTTGAACTGGTTATATGTTGCTTCAATTGGGTGTCTGCATCGTCTTTGGGTGGTAAAAGTGGCTGAATTGGTCACTCAGAGCTTTAGGGTGTCGCAAATGGCTTAGGAGAGGTTTACAGTGAAAACAAACAAAAAGAGTGAATTGGGGCATTTTCGGCCTTTTAACTAATAACGGTCACATTTTGGTGTGGAAATTATTAAATGAAAAGTGGGCAGTTTTCGGTTTAGGCGGGGAGGTGGTTTTGTGTGCCATCGCCTGCCTTTGGATGACAAGTGGTATTTTTCACGAGCACGTGATGTAACATGGTGTTTCCACGTAGCAGAATAGTGCACAACCAAAACTGCGAATCTTGCATGCTCTAGGGCCATTAATAGTGAATCCGCATGATATGGTTGTACACCATTGGATTTGGGGGTAGGAGATCAGAGGGATATCGCATAGTTGAGTTGCAGAGACGAAGTCGGGAAAGTGGTCGACAGGGCCCAACGTTTAATTACAAAGAAATGTAATTATTTAACAAATAATTTTGGGTTTTTAATATAAGTAGCGGGTAAATAAGGTGGGACATGGGTTATATGGAGAGGTTTTTTAACTGCACCAAGGGTTGGTGGGTTAAAAAGGGTGTCGGGAAATATAAAGTGGGGATGCTAATTACATAATGTAGGGGCATAGGAAATAAAAACTTAGGATAAAGGGTTTTTATGGGTTTTTAAGGGGGGAAAGGGAAATTAATAATGGGGAAAAAGTGATATTTGTAATGGGGAATGGGTTTCACACTAGGGAAAGGGGTTTTGGGAAGGGGGAATGATTTTTGAAAGGTAACATTTAGGGGAATGTGTGAAATCAAGGGGTAAAGGTCAAAATGAGGGGGAAGGGTATTTATAAATAATGAAGGGATAATGGGGGAAATTAGCAAATAAGTATGTGGGGGTGTAGTGAAATGAGGGAAAATTAGTAAACAAGGTTGGTGAATATCCTTTCTTTTTCTCAACTCCTCTTGCACATGAAACATATGATTAAGCATGATCAATGTGATTTTGACTTAGTAATCTTATGAACTTTGCACAACTTCTCCTACCTACCCTTTATTAACCCTAACATTTTTTGTTCATTTCAGTGGGTGCATTTGAGCTTAATGACCCTTTATTTCCTTTTCTTTTGATAAGAAAACTATCTAATTCTAACCTTATAACTTCCAATGGCTCATATTAAATTGATGAGCTCATTCTTGTTCTCTACCTAGCTACTGATCTGCCAAGGCTAAACAGTTTGGCTAGATCTTTATTCTCTGTCTATCAACATGAATTTTAAAGCATCAATGAATCAAGATTAAGCTATTTTACTATCATGGATCATGGCATTTTGACAAGTTGCACACAATATTATTTTACAAGTAAAGAAAAAGGAGTGGCATTTGAATTTGCACACTTTCATGATCTATTTTTATTTCCTTTTAGGGTTCATATTTTTCACTTTTTTTATCTTTTTTATTTCTTTTTTTCCTTTGATTATTCTTTTAGGACATACCCTCTTTACATTTTTTTTTTAATATGGAAAACATTTTGTAGAAAGAAAAAGTAAGTGCAATATTACAAGACTAACCATAACCAATTCAAAATTATGAATCCTATTATTATTGGACCCTAATAGTTGCTCCACATGGGGATGGAATTTCTTGGTGAAATGTCAAGAAATTTAAGACTAGTAGCCTTTGAAATTTTGAATTTGTTTGCCTTGTGACCGTTCCTCTGTAATCTACTTTATTCATACTTATGATGGTAAACCTTTCAAAGATTAGGGCCTTCTCTCTGGGCTTCAACTTTCAAATATTACTATCCATTCCAATATAAACTCTACAATGTTATATACAATGAAAAAAATAAAACGAAGTACGGTTAGTCTATGGATAAGTAATGCTTCAACATTCTACAATTGACTGGTCCTCCTGGTAGATCTGTTCCATCTAACTGTGTCAAGAAAAATGCATTGTTACCTCTGTAACCATAAATGATATAAGGGCCTTGCCATAAGAAATCAAATTTACCATGTTTACCTTTCTCTTCTCTTCTCGAATCACATTTAAGTACTTATTCACCTATGTAAAAAATCATCAGCTTTAATTTTCTTGCAAAAATATTTCTGATTTTATCCTAGATTACTTGTGATTTGACATAGAATTCTTCTCTAGTTTGTTGCAAGTGTATTGTCTCGTTTATCCTTTTTTTGATATCATTTGGTTCTACTTTAAACTCTTGAATGATCTTCATCATTTTTACTCCTAAAGAGGAAGGAAAAACAACATCCATTCCATATACTAGCTGATAAGGAGATGTACCAATGGACTTTTGGTAGTTAGTCTGTTTGCCCATAAGGCATTGACCAACGTTTTGTTCCAGGTCTTCTTGTTGTATTCTAGTATTTTCTTGATGATATTAACAATGATTTTGTTTGAGGATTCTACAAGTCCATTACCTTGAGGGTAATAGATAGTAGCATGGCCAAGGTAATGTGATATTTGTTACAAAAGTCTATCATTTTCTTGGATTTAAAAGAAGTTGCATTATTAGTAATGAGCTTTTGGGGGCATCCAAATCTTGAAAGGATATTGTTTTCAAGGAATGAGATAGTGACAGAGTTTGTGACTTATCTAGAAGGGATGGCTTCTATCCATTTAGTAAAGTAATCAGTGGATGTCAAAATCCATTTATGTTGGGCTCAGGAGGATGGGTGAATTTCCCTAATGAAGTCTAAACCCCATTGTTGAGATGGAACTTCTATGGATATGGGTTTGAGAGGTAAAGGTAAGATCTTCTTTTTTCCCTCAAATATTTGGCACTTATGACAGGAGGTCGCATGTTTCTTCACATCTGCAAAAAGGGTGGGCTAGTAAAAACCTACCCTTAGAATCTTATCAATAGTAGTCTTCCAATATAGGTGTCCTTCACAATCTCCTGCGTGAAATTCTTGCATAACTTTGTTAGCTTCATATTTTAATAAATAATTTAATCTAATTCCACCATTATCTTTCCAAAATAAAGCATTATCTATGATAGAATATTTCATTGATTTCATTTTCAAAAATCTAGCTTTAGTTCTTGATAAACTAGGAGGAGCTTGTACGTTTAGTAAAACAAATATGATACCTGCATACCAAAGTGACTTTGTAAAAGGTTCATTGATTTGTGGAGTCGCCATCTCTTCATGATCATCTAGTGCACGAATGAAATTTATATCTAAGGCCTAACGGTTCGATTTAGCCATGAGTTTAGCCAAACCTCGGCCTTTGATAAGTTTTGTAGGCTTTATTTCTATGTCATATTCCGAAATAGTGGCAATCCATTTGCCTCTCTTTCCTTCAGCCCCATTCTATGTCAGAATGTCCTTCACTACTGAGTTTGGAACATAAGCAATGATGTGCGAATACAATATGTATACTTTGAAATACTTAATAGATTTTACTAAAGCAAGTGTTTGCTTTTCCATTATTTTGTACTTTAGTGTAGCATCGCTCAAAGATTTGATGAAAAATGAAATAGGCTTGTTTCTAGGAAGACTAGTGTCTTTTCGATCTGCTAGTCCCATTAGGATTGGCAGTTATCCTAGAGATAAACAATCAAATCAATTTGCAATTTCCTTTATGTATGATATGTTATCACTCAGGTTGTTCCTTGCTTCCTAAAAGGAATACGGACGAGGTAACCACTGACCAATCTTTTAGCTACTGGTTCTAGCCTACCTGCAACCAGAGAGGGCTCTCTCTTTATAATTTAGCTTTGTTGATGAATGTTTTTAGGCTAGTTATGGTGTGCTGTTTTGGTTTTGAATTTGGCGGGTTGGTGAATCCAGACAGAACTGAGATAAAGATTATAGAACAGTTTGGTCCATTGGGCAATGGAGTTGAGGTATTAGTGCTGCTGAAAGTAGATTTATGAAAGCAGAGTGTTGTTGTAGAGCCAGATAGGCATATGTGAGGCAATTTACCAGATTTTTTGATGAAATTATGGAATTAGTGAGTGAAAGGCAATTAAGAATCTTTCACTATGCTAACAAAGAAACATGAAAGTATTTCTTAAGAGCAGTTAAGAATTCTTAAACAATATTGACCATGACAGAACTAGTTTAGACATGAGCAATTAAGAATTCATATCCATGGCTAATCCCGAAGAAAACATATTTAGAAATAAAGATTGAGCATAGGGTGTTCAGAACAAATCTTAGGCTATTCTTTTTCTCTACTTACTAAGATTATGAAAACATAAGAATTATGGAATACACAGAAAACACATACACAGTTCAGAGAAACTTATTGCTTCAGCAAATGACACAGGAATTCTGCAACTAAACAGAGCTATTCATTTCCATCTTCAGACAGCATAGGAACCAGAAATCTCCATCAGTAATTTGTATTATCAAAATGTCTCCAGAATAAAATAGAGCTCTTCAGAAAGAATTACAATACAACCGACCCTCAATACGCTATCTGAGGGGATATATATACAAAAATAGGGTACAAAATATCTCAGCAGAGAGTTATTGTTCAATAAATTGCACCACCAACTATTTTACAAATATTGAATGAGAACATAAATATAGCATTTAATGCTGAGATGGCCTCTATCTTTCTGTTAGACAGCTTTTGACTTTATGGATCTAGAAAATGGGTTGTAGCTGTGCCTTTAACTCTGCGTTAATTGAGCCTGCTATCTGGGTGCATTAGTGAGTCACTTGTACAGATGCTTCCTGTACCTGTGTGCTGATCTGTCTACTGACCTTCCTGCTGACCTGTACCGTGACTGAAAACTTTGATTTTTGTCAAAAAGGAAATAATCATAGTGGCATTATCTGGGTAAAATTTCCAGCATTGCTTGCCACCAATCAGCTGGAGGTAGCTGATGCCTCCTCATTTTCACTAGTGTTTCATCTACCTCTGTATGTCTGTAGAAGTTTGGAGGCACCTCAAACAGATGATTTATTTCATGTTCAATAAAGAACAGATTTTATAATTTATCATAGAGAGAATGCCCAGAGGGAGGCCCTGCTTCTTCTGTGGAGCTGCTGGATGTTGTTATCTGATTTTCAACATAATTATTGATCCTTGTCATATACTGATTATATGACAGCAGTTGTCCTGTGCCAGTCACTAGGCTTGGTAGTCCTTTGTCCTGTAGTATTGTCATTTTTTCCATGAATTCATCAATCTCCACTTTCATTTCCTGACATTTTCTCTCCAGAGTTTGAGTAAAAATCCTCAAGGTCAGTACCTTTTTGGCTATCAAGATTGTGTCTGTTCTGCTGCTTATTTCTAGAGCTGCCAGTTCCTCTCTAGTGTGGTTATTGAGGAAATGTATCATTTCGGTGGCTTGCTCGGGCATTATTCCTAGGGCTATCCTGGCTCTTTATATTTCCACATGAGCCATACCTATCAGCTCAATCTGCTCATAAATTGCCTGAATGGACCTCCATTGGTCCTGTATAGATTGGCCAATTTTGGCCCAAATAATTTTCTTTATTTCTGCTAGGGTTTTACCTAGCAGCAATTCATTTTCTAGAGTCTTCACTTTGGCCTCTAAGGCCTTTATTTCTCTTTGTTTCTCTTCTATTGTCATCTTTGATTTATCATAACTGGTCTCTAGCTTGGCCATTCTATCCTTGGCATCATTAATTTTAGTTACTTGAGTCTCAAGCTCTTTAATAGCTTTCATCAAGTCCTCCATGCTCATGCTGGATTCTGTTGCTGCTGTTGCTTCTGCTGTTGCTCCTGTTATTGATGTAGCTGTGGTAGGTGCTGGAATAGCAGGAGGGGCTGCTGTTGCTTGTGTGGGAGGGGCAGGTCCAAGAGTTGTTGATGTTTGAGGGGCTGGGAGGCTGACTCCCCTTGCTTGTCCTGCAGTGCTTTCTCTAATTCTGCTTCCATTTGTAATATTCTTTGGTTCATTACCAGAAGCAGCTCCATAGCATCATCTACTTACTTTTCTTGTGCAAGTTCTGCTGTTTGAGGGTGAATGGTAGGAGGAAATTTTGCCTGCCTTCTTAGTGCAGCAATGTCATCCTCTTTATTCTTCATGAGGGCTCTAAAACCCTTTGGATCCTTTGGGTCATGTCCCAAATCAATTATTATTTCTTCCAGGGTCTTTATTCTGTCGTCCTTTGCAGAGGAAGACAACCTTTCAAAATCAAGTTGTCTGTTGGTGTTCTTCAGGGCTTCCTTTAGCTGATGGGCCAGCATTGCCCTGTCTGCAAGTGTTGCATACACCATTTCCCCAGTCTATTTGTGTAGCTCAATCTGATCCATGGGGTGTATGTCTTTGGAAAAGACCTCTAGGTTTGTTCTGTAGTAATCTACTGGGGTCTTGGGATGTGGGACTTTAGGCTTCAGATGGGTGAAGATCATTTTTTATTCCTTCAGATCATAGGCAGCCATCAACCTTTGTTTTTTGGCTGGAGTTGTCTTCAAGAATTTCTCATAGAGCTGCACTCTCATTAATTCATTCTGTGCCTTGATCTCTATGAAGCCTTCTTTGACTGCAGCTGGTTTCTTGCCCTGTTGTCTTGAGGAGGACACCTATGTGGTGTGTTGTAGGGCCTGCTCTAGCTGAAATGAGCTAGTGGCAATCTACTAGCTTGTTTGCCTTTCTCTGTTGTGGCTTTCTGCCCGTTCTTCACTGATATCTCCTTCTTCTGTTTCAAGGTCAATCCTCGGCCTCTTGGCCTCTGGTTGCTGTGATGACCCTGTTGGAGGTGTGACCTCCTCTCTGTCTCTCTTTTTCCCTCTCTCATCATTGAGAGGAGTCTACAAAACTGGGATTTGGGGTTGTTCGGTTTGCTCTGAAGGGGCTTGCCCTAATTGCTGATCCTTTGATGTGCTGGGCTGCCCTGTCTCTACCTGTTGTTGTTCATCCATATTTTCTTTTCCCTTTGTTGTAGTTGTTGTTGCTGGAGCTTGTTGGGTGTCCTGTACAGCTGGAGCAGTAGAAGTGCCTTCTCCTACTTGGACTGGTTGTTTGAAGAAGACCT